>JASDQU010507006.1:9291-41606 GCA_032191745.1 Picea mariana
CTGGTCAATTTTTGGATCTTTAGTGGAGTAGAATGAGGAGTGGGATTTACTGGTTTAGTGCGAGGAATAAAGGAGGGTTTCTGATTTTGAGAAGAGACAACCTATTATGCTTCCTTAGATCTTTTAGTAGCCTCCACCCAAATCTGAGGCTGATCCATGAGGACATGGGCACGAATCTCATCCTTGAGGCCACTTATAAAACATTCTTGGAAAAAAGCATCAGACATACCCTATGTACGAAAATCCAGTTGCTCAAAAGCAGCTATAAAGTCTTCGACTATGCCAGATTGTTTCAACTTTGTCAAACGGCCTAAATGGTTGGTGTTAGTGTCAAAGCGTTCATAAAGCTCTGCCACAAAGTGTGTCCAAGCAACATACCCTTGACGGGCAGTTTTTCTTCATTGCCACCATTGCCAACGTTCTTGATCTAGATGGAGAACACCATACTGGAGTTTGGACAACTCGTTTGTAATGTCGCACAAAGAGAAATAATGTTCCATTTGAGTTACCCAACCAATGGGATCCGAGCCATCAAATTTGGTCACATCCACACATAGAAGGCGTAGGTCACGCTGAAAGTGATGGTGCTGAAAATTATGGGAATGAGAGGAAGTTTCAGCTTCGGTATGCAAAGGTGGGTCAGATAAAAGGGGGTCTATAGGGATATGCAACTTGGTGTAGATCATCAAAGTGACAAATTTAAGCTGGGTAGTAATGTCTTGTTTGAGGTCTTCTTTGAGTTCCTCGATTGAGGCGACGACGGAGGAATGCATGTTTTTATTGATGGTGGCAATATTGGCACTGAGTTGTCTCACTTCTTGTTGGGTCTCTGTGAAATTATATTACAAGGTATTGAAGCGAGCTTCCAAGTCTTGGCTATGGGTATGGGCCATGATGACGAGGGAACCAAAAAGGGGCGGGTGGGGTCAAAATTTTTGATTTGGCAACTCGAACACAATTGCACAGCAATAGATCTTGTATGTTTTTTTTTTCGTCCCCAAGGGTTAGGTATTCAAGGGTTCTACAAACAAGGGTTTTCCCTATGCTATAGCTCTCTGATATACGTGCAAGGTCAAACAATAGTACTCGGCCCAATATCTCAGGGCACCAACTAAGGAGGATAGATTGTTCCCTTAGTCGTACTACCCGACTACCCAGGTATTGGAGTGTATCTTCCTGAGTGTTGTTCTTGGTGGCACTATAGCAGTCAGGCGACAGATTGGTTTATCTAAAGAGGGCTTTGGGAAATCTAGGTCGATTCGTATACAGGTGTTGTCTGATGCACGACCACTCGAAGGGCTACCGATAGGGGTTACAAGGGTGGCCAACAGATGTTCTATTAAGTACCACTTTTATTTCCTACGTGTATGAATCCCCGACCGCGGGTTTATGTGCATAATGACAGATATTTGTAGCTTAAAGACGTCGGAATACGTCTCTACCCTGAAAAAAAATTAACCCACAATTTTATGTCGAGGAAAGTGCTCTGATACCACTTGTAATATTCCATATATAAAAAGTATGCAGAACAGAAATAAAACACTAGAAATGGCAGATGAACAACAATATAACCAAAACAACACCACAATAATACCAAAATGATACCAGAATAACACCAGAAAGATCACTTTGATTACTGAGAGCAATGTTCACTTGCCTCTTCCAGGGGGAAACCTCCAGCAGAGCAAAGCTCTATTAAAATAATATCCAATACAAAAGTTTGCATACCCTCGACTTCTATTTATACGAAATATGTCTATCAAAAGAACCATCTAGAGGAAGATCCTTCTAGAAGCGGAAGCTTCTATTAGGTCTTCTTACATTTGACTTATTCTTCCTTATTGCTAGGCCTTATTAATATTGACCTTTATTACATCGGAATATAATATTCTACCTACGTGAGGGGTTAGGTCCCTAACATAGAGATAAATCTACGATAATGGACAACAACAACAACTTCGTGAAAGCACTGATTGAGTGTATAATTCCATTTCTGTTGATGATGCTCCCTTTTATAGCTTTCTCTGCTTGGGAGCTTTGTCTCTGTTAACTCTGCTCCATTCCTTCCACTAAATAACAATATCGTATGCTTATGCTACCTGCCTACATCCACGTATCCTTTCTGGAATCAGGGAAATTTTAACTGCCTTGCCAACTCATATTTTGTCAGCTCCACATTCCCTTGTGCTTTTGGTAGTAATCATTCTAGAATATTTCCTAATTATTCCTTTCTTGATTATGGTGTGCGTCTTCTTAATTTTTGGTGTGCTTCTCAAAACTTGGACTGACACAGGTTTGGTAGACTTTGGACTTAACGTTAAATATCAAAACTCAGTCTAGCATGTGCTTCTTTTCAATCCTTGGACATTAGCTTGGGAACATGCAAAACTGGAATATGCATGCACAACTTCAATTGTGCATGCGTGTGAGATTAACCCAAAAAATTGGGTGCCAACAAGCTATTAAAATTTTGATATGCTCGTTTAACCATAGAAAATGTCACATTATTGTCACCCAACCATAGGCATTCACTATGCCACCCCTGAGCACAATCACCTTTACGTAGATAGAATGATTCCAATAAGTCCACACTAGAACCAACAGATAAACCCTAACCAGAAACACCATTGCTGCAACAACAACACAATACCAATAGAGCATACCTTTACCAAGAGAAGCGCACAAGAATTCTATTGGTCATGTCACATTCATGTATCTAGGACCCCATCAACAGATGTAGCATCTCTCTAGTGGGCATAGCCTCATCATCCTCTCCGACCTTATGTCATTACAGGGATTTCATCTCGCTGACATAGAACTAGGAAACCATCCAACTCACACAAAATATGGAATATGCAGTTGAGCCAGTTTACATAGAACCATGGTACTACCCAATCCAAATGGAGTCTGGGAAACTACAACTCGCCATCTCACACAGAATCTAGAAACTAGCCCTAGAGCTAGTTATTTTGTTTGGCACACCAGGAATCTTGCCCACAGTGACTCGGCATCTAACCATGAGGGTTAGGCGATGTTGTGTGCACACACTACCCATCTATCCCAAGGCTAGGAAACACCTCCAACCACAAAGGTTAGCCCTCCATCTTGAAAGGTTGGGAAACTCGCCAACCCCAAATGCTCGACATATGTTGACCTTATGTGAGGTCATGCTGATTGGTGCCACAATCAGTAACGTGCCTATAAATGACCACCCACTATCGCCACACTTTGCAAGCTACTGCCCCAAGAATCACATATGTGACTCATCACTCCCTCTTACGAGGGACTTCCTTCTGGACCGTGCCAAGATTGTCCCTGGAGTATTCAAACTTTACCCTTGATAGGGGCTTGGTCAACACATTTGATATATGCTCGTCTGTGCCAATATACTGGAGCTTAAAAAATCCCTTTTGCACCAAATATCAGATATAATGGTACTTGATCTCGACGTTCTTGGACTTGTCATGAAACACATGGTTCTCAAACAACTTTATACAACTTTGGTTGTCACAGAAAATACAAGTTACCTTTAACTCGAGATCAAACATCCCTGCAAGAAATTTTTGAAGCCACACAACTTCACTATTGGTTGAACATGCTACTATGTATTCTACCTCGTTCGTACTGAGTGCCACACTTGTCTGCTTCCTACTGAGCCATGATATCATAGTTGACCCCAGACTGAAGCAACATCCAGATGTACTCTTCCGATCTATGACACTACCATCCCAATATGAATAAGCATAGCCTTGCAGTCTTATCTTATGATCTTAAACATATTAGAGTCCATAATCAATTGTACCTTTCAAGTACCTCAATCAACACATGATTTACCGCAACCAAGTGAACATGTCTTGGTTCAACCATATACTCACTCAAAGTGTTCACCGCAAAGCATATATATGCCCTAGTGTTCATCAGATACATCAACGAACCAATCATTTTCATGTATATGGCGACATGCACTGTCTCTGAAGAAGTATCATTCAATAACTGCAGGTTCATCACCATCGGTGTGGGCATGGATTTACAATCCATCATATCAAATCTCTTCAGGATTTCTACCGCATATTTTCCTTGGCATAGAAAATCTCATCTAGTTTCTGCCACACCTCTAGACCCAAAAACTAATGCATCATGCCAAGGTCTTTCATCTCGAACTCAGATGCAAGATTTCTCTTTCACTCTATGATGAGATTATCGTCCCCTGTTAGAAACATGTCATCCACATATAACAGTAATATCATTGGTCCACTATCCTCAACCTTGCAGTAAAGATTAGGATTTCATTTACTCTTAGTAAAGCCTAAGATCGTCAGAAAACTTTCAATTCTACCATGCCATGCCCTAGGTGCTTGTTTCAACCCATACAAGGATTTCTTCAAGATGCACACATGAGTTTCTTTGTCATGTGTCTCGAATCCTTGTGGTTGGTCCACATACACTTCTTCCACTACACCATTCAGGAAGGTCATCTTCACATCCATCTAATGTACCTTCCATTTCATCACTGCAACTATCACAAGTATCGCTCTAATCGAAATGTACCTTGCCATAGGAGCAAATGTATCCGCATAATCTATTCCTTCTTTTTGGTAGAATCCATGAGCCACGAACCTTGCCTTGTATTTCTTGATATTTCCATCTGTTGAGTGTTTTGTCTTGTAAATCCATTTGGACTCACAATTTATTTCTCCTTCGGTCTCCGAACCACATCCTAAACATCATTATTAATGATGGATTGGTATTCCTCAATCATGGCATCTTTCCATACTTTCTTTTCTACAGCCTCTTCATAATAGGTAGGCTCAAAATAAATGATGTCACATAACAATGCCACATAACTGGAATATGGCCGAGGTTTCTTGCTTTCTATGAAAGATCCATCTACGGAACCATACTTCTCAACATCCTAAAGAATTTCATGAGCCCAAGATGGTGTTATTTTCTTTGTATTTATTTCTACATGTCTTTGTGGTTTTTCCATGTCATGGTCCTCTGGACCATGCTCTTCTAGCACAACATCATTACCAGCATCTRAGTMTGCAACTCTAGGAGCTTCARGTTTCTCATCATGGCTCTCATTTGTATGATGTTTCCTTGATCTACTAAAGGATGCATCCTCATCAAAGGTAACATATTTTCTAATCTCAATCCATCTGTAACCAGGGATGTAGACTCTATATTCCTTCAATGTTTCACTATATCCAACAATTACACCCTTCTTTCCTGAAGAATCCAATTTTGATCTCTTATCCTTGGGAAAATGCACATACACTGGAAAACCGAATATCCATAGGTGGTTGACCTCTAGCTTTTCTCCTGTAAACATTTCTTTTGGTGTCTTGTTCCCAAGTGCACGGTGAGGACTTTTGTTCTACACATAAACAACAATCTCGGTTTCTTCTACCCATAGGTGCATAGACAAGTCTTTATCATGAATCATTTACTTCATTGCTTCCATTATTGTTCGGTTCTTTCTTTCTACTACCCCATTCTGCTAAGGATTGTAGGGAGTAGAGAGCTCCCTCTTGCTATGCAGAAAATCCCCCTAATCTGGGTCTAGTGACTAGGCAGAGCCTCGACACCTTAAAAGATAGAAAATATTCTATTATACCCCAAACCAAACACAACCTTACGATAATTAAGGTAAGATAAAGAACATACAAATGTGTACCTTAAGTCCTTACAGTTGTTGTCGATCCCTTCTGATTGTTGTTAGCTCCAAGATTGTAGGCCTCCTCCCAAAGCTGGCCTAAAACAATGCTACAGAACAAACTATGAAAACATATGCTTAATTATCAAGATTATCTAAAGAGTTAGTTATTCATGAAAACATTCATAAACACAAACACACAAACTTAAATATGTGGGACAAGAAGTTTTCTCTTTTATTAATAACAAAATTGGAAGTTACAACCTGAATTTTGTTAGCGTCGCTCCACGAACATCGCATGGGTTCCTATACTTTGTCTCCAAGTGCACTATTCCCAATATGATCCTCACCACCAACAATCCAATATAAGGGAAAGGGATGGATGGTATAAGGATGATGGATGGAAGGGAATGTTGAGGATGAAACTCGGAGCAGAACGCAGAAGGCTTGGAATACAAGGGGAAAAAATTGGCAAAGTTTTCTTGCCTCTTGTTTGATATATCCAAATGAACCCCCTAGGGCCTTTTTTATATGAGAGAATTATGGTTAATCCGTTTCCATAAGGGCTACATGAGGTAAAATGGTTGCAAAACCTAAGAGAGCTCGTAAACTCCGCCGGAAAGCGTGGATTTTATATTTTTTGTCACTTTTTAGAGTACACACGTGCTTTTAGTTATGAAACAAGTGTATGTACGTGGGATGTTAGGTATTCAGATAGCATATGTACGCACTCTTCCTATACGTCAGGGCACGTATTCCATGCAAAAACTTGTTTTTTGAGAAGAACTCCTTCAAAAAGGGTTGGCAGATGTATGAATGAGTAGGCCAACATTCAAGATGCATAGTGGTGGCATTTTGAGTTATAACAGATGCCCCCTAATGTGTGAGGTCATAAGAGAAACTGATGGCCTAAATACATTACAACATATTTAATAAAGTGGGAAAGCACTGGAGTCGAGTAAACCCAAGCGAGTATCCATGAGCGCATCATCTGCAATAAGATAATAATAATCACCAAGGCAGGAATTCCCATGCTCGAGACAAACTAAGCATGGATTCCAATCAAGTACACTACATATCCATGTCATATATATATAGTAATAATGGCTACATGACCAATGTGTATGCCAATCTAAAGTGTATCCGCGAACAATACACTGTGGATCTACATCTCAAAATCATAAGAAGATATACAATGTCATAGGAATCTTCAAGAGGCAGTAATGCATGTGGCTAGAGATGATAGCTTCATAACTAGAGCAATAGCTTCAAGATATTAAAAACTTAGGTAAGAGTATAATAGAAGTATAAGACTCACTGCTCTCAGGTCTTCAACATGTTGTCATGGAAATGTTGGAGGACCTTGATCATTAGGCATTGAACTTCATTGATTATGGATGTGAACTTGACAAGACTCTTGGGATGGCCGACTCATAAAGGTCAAGAGACTTATCGCAAAATGGCTGACTCGGGTTGCAATACTTCCCCTTGGACAAGATCGTGATAGATGAAAATACGGGGGCAACATGTTATTGACATAATTATGTGGCATAGGAGGTACCACAAACTCTCCATGTGTTTGGAGGAGTAACCAAACGGAGGAGGGCATAGCTCTATGTAACAAGAACAACTTCCTAAGGACACATTAAATCCCAATGCTTGTAAAACAAACGGAAGGATGTGCTCTGTCCAAGGGTGACTAGATTGTTGCCAACAAAAGAGAATGTTTCCCCGTCCCCTCTTTTTTGAACATTAGATTTTTTTGTCTTTTTCACGTATTTAATGAGCTTGAAAAAGAATAAAATAATGCTATGTTACAAAGGAGGAACGAGTGTCATGGGCAATAAAATTGGTTCCAAGCGCATGGAACATATTGATTCTCAGTGCAAGGAGACATGTTCAGGATAAGGACACTCAGGAAAATTCCTCCATGGGTCAAGGTGTCAGAGCGCAAGGGAAAAAAAACTACAAGGTTTGCACCTAAGGAATGCTCTAAAGATTCATTAATAGCAACATGAAGCCGGAATTAGGCCAAATATGCAAAGATGAGACATGTGATGCGATTACAGAATGACACAACGAGGCTCCTTCCATGTAAATTTTTACGAGCCCGGAGAAGGTAAGCTCGGTGGTTTTTCACTTTTAAAGAGTTTTAAAAACACTAAAACAAGACTCTAGAGTGATATTTTTCGTAAGGTTAGTCTCCAAGGCCCGAAAAAGAATAAAATCATACCAAGGAGAACTCTTCTGGTCACTAGGGCCATAATATTTATTTTTCATACTAAGTCCAGTCGGTCCGGAAAAGGGTTCAACTTATACCGAAAGGACGTCTCTTCAAAACCATTTTAACAAGTGTGATAGGGACAAGATCACTCGGTTATCTTTTCAATTTTAAGGATTCTGAAAAGAGATTAACTATGGACTCACTCGTCCTTTTTCATAATTTAGTCCCCTAAGCCTAAAAAGGTATAAAACATAACTTAAGAGAACTCTCCCGGCGAGACATGTCTCCCGAGGCATACCTTTTTCCTGGGTAATCTATTGGCTAGAAAAAGGGTTAAACTTATGCCAAATAGATATTCCTTATGGACCAATTAACGAGTGTGAAAGGAACAAGGTCACTCGGCGATCTTTTCTTGTTTAGGAAGTCTGAAAAGGGCTTAAAGAAGACTCCAAGGGGTTTTCTTTTTCATAAATAATCTCCAAGGCCCAAAAAAGAGATAAACTAAAACCAAGGAGAATGGCCCTTTTTCACAAATTTAGTCCCTCGAGCCCGAAAAAGGGTTAAACTTACACTTGAAAATACTCTCCTAGTGAAATGTAGCTCCTAGGGCGTACCTTTTTCGTAAAAATAGCCATATGGACCGAAAAAGGGGTAAACTATCACCGAACAGACGTGCCTTCAAATTTCACTTTGACGAGTGTGAAGGGCAACAAGATCACTCAGAAATATTTTCAATTTTAGAAAGTCTGAAAGGGGATTAAAGAAGACTCCAGGGGGGCTCATTTTCTTTGGTAATTTGATCGAGGCCGAAAAGGATAAATAATTTCTCGTTAAATGTCGCTTTCAAAGTTTAAGTGAGATTGAAAGACAACAAACCATGCTCTTAGGGATTCCCTCGAGTATAGACCAGAAAAAGATGAATAAGAAGAGTGAGGCTTCAACACAAAGTCATGGAGGGACTAAAAGGACTCCCACGCCTATAGGAAATTCACACCATGGACGTCGAAATGAAACATGGGGATCTACCTAGGGCATCCATGGAGGGGAAGGCTTGTTGGCCCTTGACCAAGTTTTGGGAGATACTTGGTCATGCTTGACCATTTTTGGGACTTCGACAGCCTGTCGAAGATAAAGCGCAAGACAAAGCGGAGATTGTGGAATTTTGGCCCACTTTTGGGCCCCTTTTGGGTTTTTGGGAATATGTAATGGGAAAGGGATGGCAGCCCGTGGGTTTACCCACACTTAGGCCCACTTTTGTAATGTATAAATAGATATCTAGGCATCTATAGGAAGATATAGATATGTATGTGATGTAAGCTAAGTGCTAATAAATTTTGTAAGTGCTCTGTGCATGACTGTAAGAGTCTTGCAGAGCTAAGTGCAATTCGTTGTAAGGAGTTGTGGAAGGCTTTGTGTTGTAACGCAAGGAAGAAGGATCTAGCGAGCTACGTAGATCTTCTTTCCTATGCGAAGAAGGTTTTTGGTGGCTCCATGTTTAACCGATTGAAGATGATAATAAAGAATAAGAGTTGGTGGACGTAGCCCCAGGGTGGGGGTGAACCACGTAAATCTGTGTGTTATGCTTTGTGCTTCGACTTGATGTGTTTATCCCTTCTTTTGCTAAGTGCTTTGATATATTTAAATAGATCTACTTATGCTTTGTGTGTGTGACTGTTAGATCTGACATGTATGAAGATGCTTAGTGTTGATCTACCGGATCTGATCTATTTTACTGTTGCTAAGTGTTGAAACACTTTAGATCTAAGCGAATGTTGTGATGCTCTGTGCTATCTGTGAAGTATAATAAGGGTTGAATATGAACGAATGGTCTATGATAAGTACTCTGTAAGCTATATAATCACATATATGTGTCCCAACTAAGGTTGCAGACACTTGAGTCCTGCAACCACCCCTGCCTCTACCTCGGGTGAGACTTCATCTGCTTCGCAGGTGTCGTCGAAAGGGGCGGTAGTTAGGGTTTGTTGGTGCGCTCTTGAGCGTTGAACCCTGGGTATGCACCTGTCCCAACAAATGGTTGTATTGCCAGGACCTAAAACTGTGATTGTTGAGAACTAAGAAAGAGGAAGCTCTGTGTGAAGATTCATCCTGAAACTGTGGAAGCTCTAGAGTTGTGCCCTAGTGTGCAGTATTCTACTTGATCTGTAAAGATTTGTGCTAAATAAAGAAGGTTAGATCTGGGAAAAATAAGCCTGACCTGAAGAGAGAAGGCCAGATCTGAAAGAAAGAAGGTTGGATCTGTAGAAAAGAAGTAGGATTTGAAATCTTTGTGCTCCAAGAAAGGTAAAAGTGAGAAGTTCTGATTGAAAAAGGTAAGATCTGTAAGCTCTATTCTCTATAAAAGTAAGATAAGTGGAAATTTTTGTTTCTAGAGTATGGATCTAGGTATATCTGATAGGTTTTGTCCTAGTTTAAAGTTAGGGTGTTAATAGATGAAATAAGGTTTGATATGAATAGATCTGATAAGAATAATGAAAGATATATTATACCTATGCATAGAAAGAATGTTTGGACTAACAAATGGATGTAGGATCCTAGAAAGAATTTGTTGCAGGTTACCTCCTATGATCCTAGTGCGCAGTACAGAAAAATATAGGGATCATTTTGAAGAAAGAGAGAATTAACCCTCTGTTATAGTTGCAGAAGACCAGGACATCTTTCTAAGGAATGCCCTGGCAGAAGGCCTAGTTGTCTTTGTTGTAAGGCTATGGATTATGAAGTGTTGGATTGCCCTAGAATGATCACTAAGCTTGAAGGAATGAATCTGAACAAAGAAAACCCTAAGGAAAATCGAGAAAAGGTAGAACCCCAACAAGAATCAGAGAAGGTATTGATACAAATGAAGGAGACACTGAATGACCACCGACATGTCAGATTATCAGAGATTTTCAAAGAAAAAGAATGCATTGAAGAAAGAATAGGGGACTTCGACATTGATTGTGTTCTTGATGAAGAGACACAAGTGAATATTATGCCAGAAAGAACTTGGGAAGCTATAGGGAAGCCTGCTATGGTCCTTTCATTAGGAGGAATAGGACTATTCAGAGGGAAGCTAGTAAGTTTGTGTGGGAGGCTTACTCAGATATCTACAATTGTCAATGGAACTTCGACAAAGGAAGATTTTGAGATTATCAAATGTATTGAAAACGGCGCCTCGTTTACCATGTTACTAGGGAAACCTTGGATTGAAAGAGATCAAGCTAGATGCAAAGAAGAAGAAGAAGCCTTGGAACAGAAAAAATAAGAGTTAAAATATTTCATGACCAGAAGGATCGCTTAATTGATTAAAGAACAGGAAAACAGATCAAAGCTATTTGACCCTAGAGACCCCGATATCGAAGCTACAAGTCCACTAGAATACCCTCAGAAGACTAAAGTACTTACTCCAGAGGCAGAAGAGATGTTAACCCTGAAAGACTCTCAACAGCGCGTAGTAACTATATCTAAAGAATATAAGAATCAGAATGAAAAGAAGAATACTGAGACGAAGCTCACTGGAAAGAAGGCTAGGAAGCTCAGTAAGAAGAGGGCTAAGATTGAAAAATTATAGAAGGTTCCAGAGGGAGCCTCGCAGAAGGAAAATTTGCAGAATTTGAGCTTCGTCGAGATATCAGAACAACGACATAGGTCACTTCGCCGTGGCGAAGCAATATAGCCATTAGGGACGATATATCCGTTCAAATGATGCTCCGAACGGCTAGAAAAACATTTATGGCTCACCACCTGACTGATGGACTGCGCCACAATGGACAGAACAAGAGTTAACGAAGATTCATACCCGTTGCAAGCAATCCGTTGTTGAGTTTCCTATTTATCCCGTCGCGCCATGCACGAAGAACACTTTTTCCAAATCGAGAATTTGAGCTCACAACCTTGGTTAAGATTGTCCAATGATCATTACACCCTTACTTTCCATCTTATTGCCGTGTCTACATTACTTCGTGAACCCGATATTATTAACCCTGAGCATGTATGTTCGAGGAGCTTCGCGCACTTGAAGAATCTGCTAAGGAAGTACTCATTCATCTCAGGACCGAGAAAGTCATGTCAAAAAGAAGGATGTCTGTAGGTGTGCAAGCATCATCAACAAGAGGAGTCCAAGCTTCTCCATCAACTACTCGCAGATCGGGAAATTCCAGAGTCACGACAGAGACGAGAACAAATCATAGAGACAATCTTGCAAATGCTAAACTAATGCCAAGCATCTTACCTGTGTATATACCTCCTCTGAACGGTGCAGTGAACAGAGATAGCGTGCCTAGAGATTTTGACTATGCCTTGGTCACTGCGTACCTCCCAAAAGGGATACACGTAGTTCGCACAGACCAGGATAAGATAACAGCGCTGAATTTTAGTGACTTCAACCTTGGAGACCGTAAAGCTTACAATATGCTCACTCTGCATAAGTATCTGACCAAGACAAAAGGCAAGAATTCAAATATTCTCCCCCAGCCTTAGACCCATAACCTAGCGCAGTCTACCCTACTTAACGTTATGAAGATCCCACACTTCGGAAGACATCAAGAAGTGAACGCATGTGTTAAGTTGTTGTTATCATGTTACCATGGAGGATATTTATGGTTGAACCAATGTATCACAGTGGATCTGACCTTAATCCATCGGATCACCGTGTTGAGCATGCAAGGCCCTGACCCGCAGGATTTTTATCGTGGAAAAACCACAGACAGAGCGTTAGCGTAGAAGATTAAAGAAATGTATGGTGATGTTGAGAAAGGAACGTGAGGCTACAAGGTAGCCTCTATCTAGAATGGCGCAGTGCGCCTAGCCTATCAACTAATTGCTGGGAAATTAGTTCGCAAGAATCGGCCCACCCAAGTGACCGGATTCATAGTCGACCTCGCAGGGAAGTGCGTGGAGGGTGTACAGATGAATTGGGCACAGTACCTTGTAAACCAACTGGATCTCGACTACAGAGAAGCCCAGTACCAAGGATATGAGTTCCATTTCAGTTGGCTCCTGATCCTGGCTGCTTTCATTGCATGGGAGATGCCAGAAGGTGCGACCTTCCTGGACATCGATCCATTTGAACCGTTGGTCGTGAAGTTCGGTACCCTGTGGTATTCAAACGATATGAATAAACAATGGTAGTCAAATGTCATGTTTCATTCATATTACAATTAGTTGAAAGTAGCTATCCAGTCTACACCGCGCATCACTCCGAACACCCTCTACAGGTTTCGGCCCCTGATGAAGTTCAACGCAGATAGACACTTTCTCTACATCACAGCGCGCACTGATGAGCACAAGCAGCAGTTACAGTCCTATTATAGATTAACAAAAGAAGATCTGGAGGAGATCAAAAAGGAATGGTCGGCAGACCTCCTTGCTCCAACTGACCCTACGGACATATCTGATGTAGACAGTCCAAAAACTGTGGAGGATTTTCCTGGACCTAGCATGCAACAAAAGATCAGCGAAGTGCAAGACTTAAGTAGTGCCTCGGTGAAGACTGCTTCCATCACGCTAGAGAAAGAGAGTGATGGTGAAGAGTTAGAAGAAGTCGAACAGAAGCGCAGAGACGAAGCAGAGATTTTGAAGAAGAGGAAGGGTTCACCTCAGAAACCTTCTTCCCGGAAGAAGTCCAAATCTCCCATAACTAAGCTACAGACCACACTGACCCCAGACGACTTCAATTTCATCGTTTCATCCCTAAACGATGTTGCACTGGAGATAGTAGAGAGACAGAAGGCAAAGCAGGAGCAGATGTATAATCGTATTGAGATAGAGCTCCAAGGGGTGCAGCAGGCACTATAGTCTAATTTTGCAGTCTCCACTGCGCCTCTGACAGGAGGAACACAAGAACTAGGGGATGAGTCAGCTCAACTCCATCGGATTGTTGATACAGTCGAAGCTCGCCTTCAACAGGCTCAAGAAGAAACAGCGCAAGCCACTCAATTTTTAACACAGGTACAGGGAGTTCTTATGGAGCAGCGCAGCACGTCAGAAAGAGAAAAGATTGTTCTCCAAGCACAATGGGATGTAGAGAAAGCAGAACTACAGCAAAGCAAGGAACAATTGCTCACAGAGCAACTCGAGATAAAGGAACTTGTCAATAGAGCACTTCTCTCTGTGACCGTCGTCGAAGTACAGACAGAAGAACGGATTCCACAGCAGGTGGCACAACTGGAAGGAGTAATTCAGAAGCTCCAGCAGTGCATTGCAGATCTCGAGCTTCGCGCAATACCTGAGACCCCGCAGGAGATGAGAGACCAAAGAGAAATAACTTCCCACAGCGCAGTTGACAGACTGAAATCTCTTGCCTTGGAGTGCAAGCAGATGAGTAGCCGCAGTGCCCAAACATATGAGAACCTCACCAAAAACCCAGAGTTATATAAACTGGAGTCACAGCTACAGGAGGAAAAGTATGAAGATGAAAAGCTACAGATGCAGCTGAAGGCCGTGTCACCAATAGAAATAATGAAGAGATCTCATGAACAGTGCACAGCCCAGCAGCAGATCCATATGATCTAGAGAAAAGTGATGGCAATGACTCAGCAACTTCAACCGGTGCAATATAAGGCATTTCAGCTATTCACGGAGGTTGACAACCGAGGAGCAGAGCTAGAACAGGTTGTGAGTGCAGTAGAACAACACCTAGAGGGACCCGTCAATGACGCACTCATCCAGGAGTTTTCTGAGCAAGATGTCATAGCACAACAGCAGGTCGAAGTAGCTCGAGGCATTTGAGGCAGAATTGATCAGACCAGAGTGACTCGGGATGAGTCACAGGTGAGTGTTGGGGGCATGTTGTCCCTTGACCAAGTTTTGGGAGATACTTGGTCATGCTTGACCATTTTTGGGACTTCGACAGCTTGTCGAAGATGGAGCGCCAGACGAAGCGGAGATTGTAGAATCTCAACCCACTTTTGGGCCCCTTTTGGGCTTTGGGGAATATGTAATGGGAAAGGGATGTCGGCCCGTGGGTTTACCCACACTTAGGCCCACTTTTGTAATGTATAAATAGATATCTAGGCATCTATCGAAAGATATAGAGATGTATGCGATGTAAGCTAAGTGCTAATAAATTCTATAAGTGCTCTGTGCATGAATGTAAGAGGCTTGTAGAGCTAAGTGCAAGTCGGTGTAAGGAGTTGTGGAAGGCTTTGTGTTGTAACGCAAGGAAGAAGGATCTAGTGAGTTGCGCAGATCTTCTGTCCTATGCGAAGAAGGTTTTTGGTGGCTCTGTGTTGTAACCGATTGAAGATTCTAATAAAGAATAAGAGTTAGTGGACGTAGCCCCAGGGTGGGGGTGAACCATGTAAATCTATGTGTTATGCTTTGTGCTTCGACTTGATGTGTTTATCCCTTATTTTGCTAAGTGCTTTGATATATTTAAATAGATCTACTTATGCTTTGTGTGTGTGAATGTTAGATCTGACATGTATGAAGATGCTTAGTGTTGATCTACCGGATCTGATTTGTTTTACTGTTGCTAAGTGCTGAAACACCTTAGATCTAAGTGAATGTTGCGATGCTTTGTGCTATCTGCGAAGTATAATAAGGGTTGAATATGAATGAATTGTCTATGCTAAGTACTATGTAAGCTATATAATCACAGATCTATGTCCCAGCTAAGGTTGTATACACTTGAGTTCTGCAACCACCCCTGCCTCTACCTCGGGTGAGACTTCATCTGCTTCATAGGTGTCGCCGAAAGGGACGATAGTTAGGGTTTGTTGGTGCACTCTTGAGCGTTGAACCCTGGGTCTGTCCCTATCCCAACAAGGCTCTACCACCTAATTACGACACTTCTAAAGCAGCATAAAAGGTTCTGTGTTGCACTTCAATGGGGTCGACCCTATGGAAAAGTGGAAATCATTAATAGAATGAAAGATGCAAGGTGGTGAGAACCTATCCTAAATGAAAATGAAGAAATCTTGACTTTGTCACAATATTGCAAAAGTAGTACCCATTCATCAAACAATACCAAATCCAAAGGAACAAGAAGTTTCAAGGACCGAAAGATCACCAAGAAGAATCATAACATCTATCGAGTGACAAAAAGAGAATAAAATAGGGTCAAATAGGGTCAAAAATCTACAAATAGAAGTAAAAAGGGTCATTTTACCATTGCACTTTGAACATTCCCAAAAATAACCAAAACCCTCTTCCTTCAAATCGACATTTGGAGAGCATTGATAGACGGAATTGAGTCATTATTGGGCCAAGTAAGTAATTTTTCCCTTTACTTGCAATTTCATCCATTCATTTCAAGTTTTAGATGGATTTGGGGGTTGTGCGCTCCAAAAATTAGCTCGAATGTGCATGTACATGCACTTTTTATAGTCAGTGCATGTATGTACGTTGGCTAAGATACTCTCAGCAAGCGTACATACGCAACTGATACCAAAAAAGGGCACCTACATGCTTACAAAAATGGAAAAAGAGAAACACTAACTCCCAAAATGTTGACATGACTCAGGATGTATTTACGCTGGAGGGAAAGAGAACATGAAGAGGTTGATCAAATGGTCAAGGACAACCTGACCATAGTGGAAACATTGAAACAATGTGGGTTCTAGAAATTCTTCCAATGTCCCCTTATGAGAGCTCAACCACGACTTCTAAACCATCTAGTAGAGTATTGGAATCCACATGCAAAGGCTTTTATGATAGAGGGCCAATCACTAAAACCCATCATTGAATACCTTTACTTGGATACATTCCCTCCTAGGCCATATCACATAGCCCACTACATTGATATGTATTGTGAGGCCGACACAAAGAAGGTGGGGTCTCAAGTGTTGATACAAAAGATCAAAATATGAGTTTGAGGGTGGTACTATACATGATTGGGCAAATGACAGGGTTTGTTTCTCTACATCGGGCTTCACGGGCCCAGATGCATTATGATGTGCAATGTCTACAACCATTTATTTTTTATTGGAGCGCCATTATGCTCAATTACATGAAAATTCAGCTGACAGAGTGCAAGTTGAGACAAAGAAGAAACTTTGAATTTTGGAAAGTGATGTGGGTATTCTTCTTTGAAAGAGTGTCAGGGATGAGTCCAAGGGAGGGTGTGCGGGGTCACATAGCCTCCTTTACAGCACTGTGTAGATGGGTTTCTTCGATGTCGCGCCAGGGAGGAGGAGGAGTTCGTGAGGCCTATGACGACAAGTTCTTCAAGTGGTGGAAACACCAGATTCCCACCATCAAGTACTACCCATATGTGGATATTAGTTTCTTGAGGGAAACTGATGTGCCTATGCCCCCTGGTGCAATACGTGGAGACATAGGTACTTACTCATATTTTTCAATTTTTCAATTTCATAAAAGAAAAGAAAACATGCTTTTGGTAACGTCACAATACTAACTTAAAACCTGTTATGTACATACGTGGGGCCAGTGCGGCCCACGGAATTCCCACAGACTCGAAACCGTTCGCGAGAGAAAATCCATCCAGCAGAGGTCGTAGCATAGGCAGGGCCATCATTAGCAGAGGCTGAGAGAGTCCTGAGGCGAGTAGAGAGGAATATGACATCCCTCACCAGTGGTGTGCCCATGGCATAGATCGAGAAACTGTCACCATCCATGCAGACTCACGTAGTGGGAGTACCCAGGGCATGGGTCAAGCTATTCCAATGTCTAGCCAACGTCGTTGTCTATTATACTAGGGCCAATAGGCCTAGAACTTAGATTAGTGGTGGACATTATGCATGTCGAGGGAACCCTTTTTGTATCTCCCATATGTATTGAGGGCTTAAGCCCAACGATGTATTATTGGCACTTTTGAGGCCTATGGACCACATTTTGTATCGTGACATTATTTTGGACATTACATATATATATATATATATATATATATATATTTCCTTATGGAGTAAACATCTTTTGTACAAATGTGTTTACATGTGCGTGTATGTGTGTGCTTTTATATTTATGTGTGTAAAATATTCCAATCTAATACATGAGTAGCCAATGCATCAGTTAATTGATTAGATCTCCTAGGAACATGAATATATATGATATAATCAAAATAAAGTTCTAAGATGTGTACCCTAAGGAATCGTCGGTGAAGGGTAGGATCGTGGACACGGTGCATTCCATTTAATTGTGACACTACTAGTTGAGCATCTAGATGAACCTAGAGGTGAGAAATACCATGTGACAATGCATCACGTAGTAATTCTATTACAACACTATACTCAACAACATTATTGGTTGATTCTCCTAGATAAACACCTCCATAAGATACCAACTGACCAGTGTGTGTGAAGATCACCCAAGCCGCGGAAGCAAGCCTCCGAGTTTTTCGGCTAGAACCATTCGTGAACCCAACATAAACCTAAGATTCACTTGACATCTACCACAATGTAGAAAAACAATAAACTACACGTCCATAAAACAAAAAGATACTTAAAATGTGTAAATAAAAATTTACACTATTTACAAGAAGTCACACTCAAGTGACCAACAACAATAATAGGAAACATAGGAACAGGGTGTGTCTGAATATTTCGAGAGAATATCTGACATGGATGACACTTCTTAACCACCTCTATACAATATTTGATTAACGAGGGCCAGAAGTATCATGCATGAAGTATTTTCTGGGCTATTTCCAACCCAGGCAAGTGACGACCACATGCTCCAATGTGGTAGTCGTTCAACACAAGCTCTGCATTGTCATGAGTCAGACAACGACAAAGAACACAATCAACTCCTCGATGATATAAAGTATCATCAATGATAATATAATTTCACGCTTGATGGTGTATCCTTCAACTCTCATCATGAGAAGTCGAGGAAGGACACTTCAACGTCTGAAGATACACAAGTATATCTCCATACCAAGGGTTGGAAGATGCAATAAGGAAGAGATCCTCATTGATCAATGACTCTTCAAGAAAGTCATTTCCACTCTTAATCGGAAGTTCCAAAACCAGGTCCGCAAAGACCAAAGACTTTTTAGACTTCATTGAAACAAAGTCCATATCAAATTATTGAAAAATGACTATCCATCAACTAATATTCCCATCAATGACCCATTGTGTCAACACATATTGAAAAGGATTAATGACGGTTGTGACAGTGGTCTTGTGAACTATAATATAATGACGGAACCGTTAGATAGCATGGACAACTGCCAAAGTCGGTTTCTCAACATGAGTGTATTTGAGCTCTGGTCCGACTAAGCCTCAACTAAGGTAGTATATAACGTGTTCCTGGAGCACGCCATCCTCATGAACCAAGACCATACCGATGGTAGACTATGTTGCAACCAAGTATAAAAAAAAACCCTTGCCATAATCAAGAGCACTGAGCAGAGGGGTAGACATCAAGGCACTTTTTAACGCTTTGAAAGAGCATTGATTCGCTTCATCCCAGAAGAATGGGGCCCCTTTTTTCAAGAGGCGCATAAACCCTTCAGTTATTTCGGCATAGTTGGAAACAAATCGTCGAACGAATTTATCTTTCCCTTGAAGACTCTGAAGCTGGGGAATTGTGCGCGGGGGAGGCAACTAAACTATTTCCTCAACCTTCATAGGATCTACCATGATCCCTTTAGGGGACACGATAAATCCTAACAAACGTCCCGACGTAACAAAAAAACTACATTTGTTCAGATTTAGGTGAATCTGGTAGTAGCAACACCTCTAAAAAATAAGTCGAAGGTGGGCAGGATGATTAGATCTCTTACGAGAATGTGACACTAGATCATCAAGATACGCCTCGACTATATGTTTGAGGTCATGGAAGGTGAACGACATGGCCCTCTAAAAAGTAGCTCCAACATTTTTTAGGCCAAAAGGAATTTTTCTGTATGCGAACGTACCCCAAGGACATATGAAAGCAGTCTTATGTTGATCCTCGGGCTTGATCTGAATCTGAATGTACCTAGAAAAACCATCCATAAAATAAAAAACCTCACAGCTCACACATTCATCGATAATCTGATCAATGAATGGAGTGGGAAAGTTATCTTTTAGGCAAGATTTATTCAGATCACGAAATTCCATGCACACATGAATCGTATGTTTTTTATTGACAGGAATAGGATTTGACACCCATTTCGTCAATTGAAATGGGTAGATGAAACTTGCCTTGATCAATTTCTCTACCTCAGCCTTGATAGTTGTTTCCGTGCAAGGGTTGACTGGGTGAAGCTTCTGTTGAACAGTCTTAGCATCAAGGTAAGTCATAATCTCGTGTTCGACTATACGAGGGCCAATGCCTAGAATTTCCTCATAAGACCAGGCAAAAATGTCGCAAAACTATTTAAATAATTCAGTGTACACCTGAATCTCTTCAGGGGGATAATTTGTTCCAATGAAGACGTTTTCAACGACGCCAAGGATTTTATATATGTCAATTGGAATCGTTTCAGCTATACTCGCCATGTTTTTTTCAGCATAGACTATGTGTGTGGCAAAAGGGTTAACAAGACAAGTGGCATCTCCATTCACGGTCATGGTAAACTCTCATGCTTCCACTCTCCTAAGCTCGAGTAAAAAGTAAGATCTATGGTGAAGATCATCCCAAGGTCTATCCAGCCCAGTCATTTCCTCTAAAATTGCCTCGTCGGAGGAAAATACCAAGTCCAAAGTATCATGAGTAGTAAGAGATTTTTTAGCCCAAATAGGCTCGAGAACAGGATCTAGCTCCTAAGGGGGAGTTGTATCAGGGTTGGTTGAGGTTTGTTGAACAATGTTGTACGCAACCTCAGCTGGGGATAGGGGTATATCCATGTTAGGATTCCCTACCCCTTCCATCGAAGCCGATGGGGAAGCTAAATTCCATGGATCATTAAAATAACTCATTCAAAAAGAAGCTACTTGAAAGACCGTAGCCTCAAGCTGATCAGGGACAACCAAAATAAACTTTACATCATTCGAAGGTGACAGAAAATAAAAATTTCCCATCAAAGATGGAAATAGTCCAGCACCTAGGTTGACAGTACCTTGCTGTGGGTTGTCAATCATCGAGACCGTGGATGCCCCCAATGAAGGGTCCATATGAGAGAAGGATAACCGATCAACAATTATTATCCGACCTTCATGAGGAAAACATAAGACACAAAAATAGTGGATACAATCATTGTCATTGCGTAGGTCTAACTTCATCCTAACAAAATATTGTAGTCGAGAGGCACGTCGACTACTTCGACCTCTACGCACACAAAGTTTCCCTCTAAATGCATAGGGAAGGAGGGGATTATTCCATGTGGTCTAAAAGAATGGTCATCAAATGTAGCTAACAACGTCAGCGATGGAGACAACTCGGGTTGGTCAATGTCCTTCCAACACGGCAATGAAATAATGCAAGTCGAGGCACCCTCATCTACCACCATGCGAAAAATGTTATGTGTCAACGATTTCATGGCATAAACCACTACTATCTAGAAAGTGATGTGGTGAAGAAAATGAGGTTTATAATTGGTAGGGTAAAAGACAGTAGTTCCCGAGTTAGCTGACTCAGCAGCATCTAAGGTAGAAAACAATGCTTTTCTCTGTGAGGGGCAACTCTGGAGAACTTCTAGATCATACATTGCACAAGGAGTTTGTGCCAGATCATCCACGATGGAGTAGTTCTGAGCATTCCTTGCATTCGAATTATGAGAATCCTTATTAAACGCACCTTTAAGCATGTGAGTTATAGTTTCTTCCATAGTCTTCTCAATATGAAGAGGAGACGATGGGTTGGAAGCTTCTTTTCCCTTCTCAGCAGATTCTGACATTCCATAATCGTGATCCCCGGTCTGAAGATGAGCATATGATCTCATCATATATATGTTTGTAGCTCCATTATTAGAATTAGGTGTGGGGGCACCCTGATTTCCCCCAGGAACGTTCGTGGATGAGGAAGATTGTGCCATACTTTTCCCTTGAGAAAAAGGGTCATTTAACACAGCAAGTTGTTGTTGTGTCAAAATCTTTTGGGCTTCCTCAAGCTGAGGGCATTGGTGAGTCAAGTGATTTTCCGTGCAAAGCTTACATGAAAACTCCACCTTCTTCTTCTTCTTTTTTCCCTCACCAACATTGTTAGCATCCTTTTTATCCCCCTTACCCTTCTTTCCCTTGGCCTTTATTTTTACCTCAGGTTGTTGGTTACCTTTGGGATTTGTTGACTGAACATTGTTTACTTCCGATGTTTGGGTTACGGGGGAAGCCAAACTAGAAGTCTGGATGGCCACAGTCTGTTGGAGTGATAACTATTGCAATTGGTTAGCCAACTGATCCATGGAGTTTCTTTGTGTCAATCCTACTATACCGTCAACATGAGGCCCAAACTTCGGTTTGGTTTTGTCAAAAGTTGATCATGGCATGTCTGGGAGAATCTCGTGGAGGATACCAGATTGAGAATAAATCAATTCCAGTTGTTGGGCTCTCATAATAGGCTCTTCCTAAGAGAACACTTCAGAAGTCACGACGTCTTTGGAGACACAAGGTACCAAGCACTTCAAGAACCACTCGAGCAAAAATGTGGGAGGAACCTTTACTTTGATCAATCTCTTACAATGACATCATTCTCGAATGTGATTGGATATATGGATGGCCTTCATCTGTATGAAGTTGGACAACAACTATGTGTCGGTATCGTATCTCACCGGCAATTGAAAAAGGTTTAAGAAAACCATTTCTAGGTTGTTAAAGTAAGAATACTTCAAGCTATCGAGCTCAATATACCATTTTGCAACACCCCCTATGAGACTATGTTGAAATAATTGCAACTGGACAAATCCATCCTTCAACGAGTTGGAGGAGCACCATAAGTGAAACATTGTAACATGATCGCCTGGATCTTCACCAGGCTTGCCTTCAAATTTAGGTATGTCTTAAGGAAACTTAGTTGGCATAGGAGACCAATGTGGATCATGATGGATCAGATCATTCAACAACCTTAACAATTATGGCAAGTGAAGAGTTTCCAGAAAAGGTAACCTAGGTTGCGGTGGATTTAAAGGAAAAGAGGAGCCTAGATTTTGACTGGCACCAGGTTTCTAGGAAAAGTTTGCTTGATGGCCAGAGTTCTGGTAAAAACCAGGGTCGCCTTATCCAGTATAAGGAGTTTTTGCTCTAGTCTATATTGTCGACGAATCCAAATAATTCTATAACATACCTTGGGTAGGGATTTCTCCCTGTATGGTATTCCAGAGACTTTGGTTGGGGTTTCCCCTAGACGATCCTCATGGCATAGGCATTGAACCTTGCCCGGGGTTCCACTAAGTGTGGGAGGGGTTTCCCCCGATCAACATCCCTTGCATAGGTAAAGAGCCCTACCAGAGATTTCCAAGACCTTGAGAGAAGAAGGCTCTTGTCGTCACTCCCTATGAAGGAACAAAGTCTTGCATAGGGTTGGGTTGATTGAAGAAGGGGTTTCCCCATAATGAAAATGCAGACGACGAGAAAGCATTGTTTCTAAAAGAACTAAACAAAGATAAAGGCATAGACCCAACCAGAGTCATATAGGACTGAGACCCAGGGCTCCCTCCACTAAGCAAGATGGAACTAGTATTAAGCCTGAATGGTTGTTGGAAATTACCTCCAAGTGAGGAGGATGGAGGAGGGATATGACCCCCACCGTAAGGGATTGCATTAAATGGTGCAGAGGTTCTCGTAAAGGATCCTTGCAAGGGAGAATTAGAAATCCTTGCCCAAAAACCAATAGTCTGTAGAGTGGAATAAGTTAAAGTCAAGATTGAATCAAAACCCGGCGTCCCATATGTGAAAGGAGCACCAAACACGTTTTGTATAGTAGGAACAATGTTCATGGTCGTTGTAGAGACTATTCCACAGCCAAAAGTGGTAGGTGTTTGATTAGACACACTCCTTGTGGTTGAAGGTGGAGGAGTAGGTATAACCCCCCCTCCGCCCACGACTAGGATGGGAGTATGAGGAATCCCAGTAGAAGTAATATTATTCTCTTCCATATCCAGTCGCCTAACAAGACGACGATCAGGAGAAGTCACCTCAGGAGGGACTACCTAAACAAGGATTGGCATTAAAAGATGAGTGATTGGAAGTTTTGCAGGCTTGAAGCCTTCATCTTCAAGGTCAGAAACACTAGTCTCCTCCGATGCAAGAAAGTATTCTCTAGGAATAGGCTTGATTACAGTTTCCTATGGCCCAATAGTTTCAAAAGAACCCTCTTGATCTAGCCTTCGCCTCAGAAGTGGTGGAAATGTCTCCAAATTAACCAGCGACATGTCCTGAAGCCTACATGAACGATGGAGTTGTTGATATTATACCTTGTGAAATGATCAATCAACACTCTAAGGTCAAGCTATCAATAAACACAGAGTCCACACTAAAAATTTCCTAAAGGAAAATCAAGCAATCAATAGAATGGCAGGAAGAACAATTACGCCAATCAACACTAGAGCAACTTACCGGTGCAAGTGTAACTCGAACACGGAAACACCCTCCAGGTATACTCTGCAAATTGTGATCTAACACCTGCCCTAGGTACTGTGGTATACTCCTGTAGTCACTTGTGTAAGTCCCTAATTAAAGGAAACTAGGTTGTCAGCTCGCAGTCAGTTACCAGGCGGGTACAGTCGACAGTCGGGTTGATCGTAATGAGCAGGATAACAAAGTACGAAGCCTTTCAAAGGTACCAAAGGAAAATGGTCTGAAATACAATTGAAAATCCCGAATGGATTTGAGGTCCACGAAGCTCCGTAGTCAAATGCAATTAGAAAAAATCCCAATAATCACCCTCAATATATGATCCCCACTACGCTTGCTCCGACTTTGGAGGGGTTATCTCCTCTACCTTCCCTCACATGACCTCATGTTTAGCCCATGTGTTAGAGGGGGATCCCAACTAACTTTTACGAAAATGGACTTTTACACTCCCTATCACAGACTTTTAAGTTCATTTAAATGGCCTTGAAGAGTTTCCTCTCCACACCTATTCCAAGGCCCTAAAGCATTGACTACTTGGTGTACCTTATAAACAAAAAGTCTAGTTGATTTTAGCAATAATCGTTAGTTTTAATAGTTTGATTACTTAGGGGGTACATAAGTGAAACTTGTGGTGTTCTTGAGATATGAAAGAGAAGAGTTAATAAGATTTTAGAACATTGTGCTGAAAGTAAGCTACGTTCTACAAATGAAAGAATGAATTTTTAATTTTGAAGGTACAAACTTTTCAAAATAAAGACCAAGATCCTAAAATGCATTTTTCCCTAGAATGCTTTTTTGTTTCAAAATGCAATGCAACTATTAAAACTTTCAAGGAAAAATCCTAAAAGGAACTTTGGGTACATAGCTCTTTTCTTTTATAAAAATAGTCTAAGCTATGAACACCAAACAAACATGCATAATAAAATGAAAATGCAGTTAATAAACTACAACATTTTTTTTAAACTTTTTATATGCTTAGAAATGAAAATAACAAGCAACTATATTTTTCTTTTTCAAAGCATAATCAATAGAGAAGGATGAAAAAACAAAGACTGAATCAGATCCTAATCCACTTCCCGAGAGCATGGATTCAGTAGAATCCACAGGACGACCTAAAGCTCACAAGTACACCCTTAACCTTGACAACAAACAGAAAGAGACAAAGAAAAAAGAAAAAAAATCTTTACAAGTTCATAGATAATTTGAGCCTTGAACCTATCTAAACCACAGTCAATAGAGGCCCCTAAAACCTAGGGAGACTTGAGAGAGATAAAATCTTCCTGACAGGAAAGAAAAGATTTTTGAAAAAACTCTTCAAGATGACTGAGACGCGTGTTGTGCACAATCAACCTACATATGTACGTTGGTTGTGTATAATACAAAACATGTATGTATGTGGGATAAGTATAGAACAAGGAGCGTACATTGTTGAAAATTTTCAAAAAGGAAAATGATTCAGACAGAGAACTCAACTCAGGAAATATGGTAAGCACATGTAAGGTGACAAGAGACCTAAAAAGACTCAAAATACTTCAACAAACAGGAATTAAAGCCAAACAAAGTTATCCTAAAAAGACCCTAGAGAGACTCTCGAGTGGAGTCACCAATTCTGCTATGGGGGGAATCCCCCTAATCTGGGTCTAGCAACTAGGCTGAGCCTTGACACCTTAAAAGACAGAAAAGATTCTATTATACCCCAAACCAAACACAACCTTATGATAATTAAGGAAAGAGAAAGAAGATAGAAATGTGTACCTTAAGTCCTTATGATTGTTGTCGATCCCTTATGATTGTTGTCTGCTCCAAGATTGTAGGCTTCCTCCCAAAGATGTCCTAAAACAATGCTACGGAACAAACTATGATAACATATGTTTAGTTATCAAGATTATCTAAAGAGTTAGTTATTCATGAAAACATTCATAAACATAAACACATAGACATAAAAATCTGGGACAAGAAGTTTTTTCTTTTATTAATAACAAAATTGGAAGTTACAACCTGAATTTTGTTGGAGGCGCTCCACAAACCTCGCATGGGTTCCTCTACTTTGTCTCCAAGTGCACTATTCCCAATATTATCCTCACCACCAAAAAGCCAATATAATGGAAAGGGATGTATGGTATAAGGAGGATGGATGGAAGGGAATGTTGAGGATGAAACTCAGAGCAAAATGCAGAAGACTTAGAATACAAGGGAGAAATTTTGGCAGAGTTCTCTTACCTCTTGTTTGATATATCCAAATGACCCCCCTAGGGCCCTTTTTATATGATAAAATGATGGTTAATTCATTGCTAGAAGGAATACATGAGGTAAAATGGTTGCAAAACCTAAAATAGCCCGTAAACTCCGCTGAAAAGCATGGATTTTATATTTTTTTGTCACTTTTAAGAGTACACGTGTGATTTTAGTTATGTATCAAGCGTATGTACATGGGATGTTAGGAATGTAGCTAGTGTATGTACGTGATCTTCCTATACATGAGGGCGTGTATGCCATGCAAAAACTTGTTTTTTTAGAAGAACTCCATCAAAAAGGGTTGGCACATGTATGAATGAGTAGGCCAACATTCAAGATGCATAGTGGTGGAATTTTGAGTCATAACACCTCTTAATCCCAACTTCTCTACAAAATGCTTTGAATTCATCTAAGGTGAAATATCCTCCATTATCTGACCTTAGGTTATTTATCTTCCTTTCAAAAATATTTTCTACAAGAGCTTTGAATTCTTTGAACTTGCTAAATTCTTCACCTTTTGATTTCAATAAATAAATCCAAGTCTTATGTGAGAAATCATCAATAAATGAAACATAATATACATACCCTCTAAGTGAAGTGATTAACATCGATCCACACACGTATGAATGCATGATGTCCAAAATTCCTTTGGCTTTGTTGTCACTGCTTTAAAACGGATTCTTCATGTTCTTTCCTTGTGCAAATCCTTTGCATGTTCCTTCATGATCCACCTGAATCTCTAGAAAACATGTTACCATCTTGCTTACGATTGGTAATTCTTTGTAGTGTAAGTGAGTAAACCTTCTATGCCATAGCTCACTTGGATTTACTGTGTTGTGTACTAATGTTGAATCTAAGTGTCCCTTTAACTTGTATAAGCCTCCTTATTGGACACCAATCACAATAGCATCATCAAGACTCTTTCCTCTTGGCCACATGATAACTTCACCATTAATAAAAGTGACTTTGAATCCTTTCTCTTCCAATGTTGAGATGTAAAGGAGTTTTTTATTCAAAGTAGGTACATACAAGACATCCTTTATCTTCAAGGGTTTTACGGAATCTAACTTGTAGGAGGTTTCTCCTACTCCTTTGATGGGATACTGACAGTCATCACTGAGCTTCACCTTATGAGGTGAATCTTTCTGAACCAGATCTAAGATAGAATCCTTGTAACCGGTCATGTGCTTAAAAGCACCACTATCAACAAGCCATGTGTCACTTCCATGAGTGAATGTTCATGTAAGAGATGATATCAATACATGTTCTTCACTTGAACCATAATATTTTGTTCTTTTCTGAGTAGGTTCATCATCTTCTACGACATGAGCATGATGTCTCTTATTTTGTCCTTTTCTGGCCTGCTCTTTCTTGAGAGGACAATTTCTTGCAAATTGTTCCATCTTCTAGAAGTTGTAGCATTTTTAGCTTGAGTAATCCTTTTGAGACTTTCTTTACCTTTGAAACTACTTGGGGGCATGATCCTCTTTCCTACTCTTTTCTTGCATGTACTGCTAGAGCTTGATCATCATTTCCCAACTTCTCTTCTCTTGCTGTCAGTCTAGCTTCTTCCTGAGTGCAATCTTGATTGGTCAATGTAGACATATCATTTCATGGATTCTTTCAAGGGTTACAATGATGCAAGGCCAAAGTTAGACCCTGCCATATCCTTCTTAAATGTCGATAGAATTCAAAACCAGACTCGCAAATCACCCACAGAACCCAATCACAGTACGAGTTTAGGCATTATTAATGCGTGGGTTCCTTGCAGGTTCACCCACCGATCATTCATAGATTGACGGTTCACAGTGATTGTGGAACCCCAATGTTCTTGCTCTTTATCGGAGAGTTCAATATCTGCAATCTGAAAAGTGCTCGCCTGAATCTTTTAATCGTGGTCGTTGATCATCCACCCCGACGAGATCAACGGTGATGGTTGATTACAAACCGTGAACTAGCACATCCATTAATTTCTCCTTCACGCTCTGCAATGATTCTCTAATGGTTGGTGTTTGATTTGTTAACTCTACTAGATATTCAAGTCGATCTAACGATTGAGATTGGTTTTCCCTCCAATGAACAACTCCCATTCATCTCCTCTGTTAGGTTCTTGATTAACTTGATTCGATCAGGGTTTTCTCTGCGATCTTCACGATCTTGATCTGTAGCTGATCGAAGGGATTTATACAATATTACGCCTGCATTCTATCTAAAGGATATTTCTAACCTTGATTTGGTAACATAAACATTTGATTATCGTAACATACAATAATTCTTAAACACACAGAAATTAATTCGTACACACAAAAATTCGATGACAAAGAAACCAAATGCTTTTATTCATCATACAATCAATCTTTACTACCAGAGGTTCACACCTCCATCTTTCGGGTTCTCCTTCCTGAATCATTCCCTACTTGGGTATCCATGGCATACAACTGCCTTTCAAAATTTCATGCATAACATTAATACAATAACATTTCAGAAGGGATTCTTATCCAATCCCTTCATACCTTGTGCCACATAGGCATGAACACTTTTTATACATGCTCTGGATGTCAGCGCCCTCTTTGATATTACCTTATCAATGGTGCTTCCTGGGGACTTCTAAAGTCCCTTCAAAAATCTTTCCACAACAACCTGCTCATAGTCATCCTCTGCTTGAGGTTGTCCATCATTGGCAACTGTCTCTCTCAACATTTCCAATTTCTCTCTACCCATGACATACATCATAATTATGTTAGTCATCATGTAAAAATAAAAGTGCAAGTATCACAAATTTTAAACCAATAAAACATTTTTCAGATATGTCCTAGCATATCTCTATACACTTCAACACATTATCCTTAATGTTTTCATGAATGCAATACAGACAGTTCTCAATTGTTTCTGCAGTAATACAACCCTCACAATGGTGTCAAAACATTTACTTTCATCAGCGTACCAGCTTTCCCATCCCAGAGAAAAACATAATACACAACAAAAAAAGAGTTAAGGGTCCTTCCCTTTTTCCAACTCCTACACAGCCTGGGACTTTCAACCCGACTAAGTTATTTCTAAGGCCTCACTGCCTTTTCTTACATGCTTTCAACCAAGCCAACTCAATCAAACATACTCATTTATTCATTCTCCCTTTTCCATTTGTACTTGTTCTCACAACTGTTCATCTAAGACCTACAACTCTGTAAGCAATTCATAGTTCTTAGGGTGGGAAAAGTGTTCCTCGTTTTTCCCTTTCCTTGCTTTTGCAATTTACTCCCTGTTGGGATCTTCCTGCTCTTTTCCTTGAGCAGCCTTGGTTAGGCCTCACCCTAACCTTTTTGGATACATCAGCATGCTTTAATAGCAAACTTTTTGTTCATAATGGATCATGAATATGTGCATCATGCACATTATATTTTCAGTTAGTCAGAATGGTCAATATTCCTTTATTAGTCTTCTATCTATACATGATGTTTTCAAAATGTAATTCATGATATATATATATATATATATATATATATATATATATATATGCTTGTAGCTCACTGCTTAATTCTCGACAGTCATTAAGGTTGTGACTTTGTCCTCCTAACAAAATCTTCACACAGTTCCTCCACAGAAAACCTCTCCAGCATGCAACTTCCTTATTGCATATCCATCACTATTTGTGTTGGCCTCAACCTTGAGTTAACTTCAGTTGTTTACCAAATTTTCCATAAGGAATATAAACATGCATCTTTGGCATGCATCCAAATTATGTATCCACACATATTCTGGTTTTGTTACTTACATCCATGATGTCCTTAACCATATGCATAATCATAAGCATGTGTGTCGCTATCCTAGGTATATTTTGTATCTCACATACATCTTTTCATTAAAATCATTTAACTCATGATTGTTCATCGTCATTCTCATGTGCTCTTCAAAGGCATAATCATTTGCCTCTTATCATAAAAATAGAGCATCCTTTCTCCCTTACTCTTTCATCTATTTATATTATTCTTTCCTGAGGGAATGGAACACATTCCCCTCAAGCTATCATTCAAAACAGAACTTTCTTGACTCTTCATAATGGATTCAACCATGCATCCATGGTATTCATTAAACTTTGGCAAGTGAAATTCTTTCCTCACATTCCAAGGTAGTCATATTATGCCTTTTGTATGCATATATTCATACAGGTGCATCAATTGCACCTTTAATATCATTCCTATCTAATTGGTATTATTATTTGTCTTCATGTCAAGAAGCCTCACAATGCATTAAACCCATGCACTCAAACATATACAAACATAGTCAAACATTCATCATGAAAGCTCATTGTTTGCACCCTTTCCATGTCCTTCATGGACATATCGAACTTCCAGACCCTTCTCCCAAGGATCTTATTTCCATTCTCATGACAAGTTCCATAGAGATACTCAACACTGAGCTTCCCCCTCGGTTGGGAACTTGCAGTCATTCACATGACATCCACTTGGCAGTGTAACGGACATAGTCATAACTATGTTTCCCTTTCTACAGGATAACAACTAGCAAGAAGACACTCTTGCCTCAACTTCCATGAAAACATTTCCCACCCATAAATATAGTCTGGACAATTATAACCATGCCCAAGGTAACAAAACAACCAACCTAGCTTCCAACTGATCTTGATCAGCAGACCTTCTGATCAAGGAGATCCTTTTTACTTGCTTACTGGGTTATTCCAACAATAATTTTCATTCATTATAGGTCAAGTGATTTGACCTTACCATTTCCATCAATCCTCTTATCATGAGAGATCATACACATATACAAGGTTTAATCCTTTACTGAAGCAGTAGTTATTACTACTACAGATCCTTTCAATCCATTCACATCCAAGTCTTTCTATTAGTGCCCATCAGTACAATACTACTCATGTAGGATTGGCTATCACTTCTCAAAGAAATGATAGTCTTCTTCTGCCACCGTCTAGCATGATTCAAGCTTGTTGGGTAAAATCCCAACTGAATTTTAATCTGGATCCTTCTACTCAAGGAACTTATGAAAAAAAATTCTATTCGACAGTAATATTATTAACAGGCTCATCTTAGCCCTGGTAACCTAATATTATGGCTGTAAAATAGCACGTACAATTGCAAAGTGAAGTCAACTTGCTTATTCGGAACATTAGCAAAATACTGTGCAGATTTCCAAAACATTTATCAACAATAGCAGGTTTCATTCCTCTCTTTGGTATAGGTTTAACTAAGCCTCTTAGGAATGGGTAAGATAGGGTGTCACCCCTTAAAGTCCTCCAATAATATTTTTTTATGTGCCTCGTGCATGAGCCCAAGCAGGCCAAGTGTTGTTGCCATGTTCTAATACCAATTTGTAACACACCTGACCCTTAAGTACCCTTTCTAGGAATGGGGAATCATAATTTTGCTTCATTTAGTCATCTCAAATATTATCTCTGAGGTCTTCATCCTTTTCTACTTGCTCATAGCTTTCTAATGACTATTACTGGGCTCTAAACAGACCTCTAGTTCGCAAGATATGGCCTCCCAAAGTTCTTCAGGCATTATTGGTTGAGGGTCACGTGGCATCCACGTGGATCCCTCTCGTTCGTACCCTCCTCAAGCTCCTACAACCATGGTATTATCCCATCCACCATCCAATCCAATTCTGGGTTTTGATCTTCATCTGACACATAAGCTACAGGGGAGTTCGACGTTCGACACTTCGGTGCTAAATGCCCCTTTTCCTTTCTGCATGCAAATCCTCCAGAGTCTCGAATTCCTGGACTTCCAAAATGTTTCCACATAGCTCTGGCCTTCAACCCTTTCAACTTATCCTC
>JASDQU010507007.1:9940-33826 GCA_032191745.1 Picea mariana
GTCAACTCTTCAGACAAAATTGCTTCTACGTTTTCATCTTGAGATGGTTCTTGTTCTTGTTCTTCTTCCTCTTCACAATCTATGTAGAATAATTTCTTCTCACCACACTTATGTCCCTTACTGTACTTGTTGTCACAATTAAAGCATAAACCTTTTTCTTTTCTTTCCTCCAATTTTTGAGGTGTCAACCTTGTAGGTTGAGGTGTTTTAGAAGAAGGAGCATTGTTATCTTTATAGATGTTAGGATTGGTCCTCCTAGTAGCCATAGCCATATTTTTACTTTCAAAATTTCTTGCCATCTTAAATGCATTCTCCAATGATTTGGGTTCCCAAAGGAGAACCTCATGTTGAATGTTATCCTTTAAAGTTCCTATGAATACAATAATCAAGTGCTCATCTAGAATATTGGTTACCTTTATATTCAATCTTTGGAAGTTCTCAATGTGCTCGATAACTGGACCCTTTTGCTTGAGATTTATCAATTGGCTAAAGAAGGTATTGTTCCTTGTATCCTCATAGTGTGCTATCATTTCTTCCGTGAAAATTGTCCAAGTGATGAATGATTTGTGAGAAAAAAGCCATCGATACCATACAAATTGATTAGGTTCTAAATATAAAGAAGTAATTCATACCTTTTGTGTATGTGGCACATTATGTAGATCAAAGAATTGCTCCATCTGAAGTATCCATGTGATTGGGTCCTTGCCATCAAACTTCCTCATATCGATCTTAGGAATGTGGTTGGTCTTCAACCCAAAGTTGGAGTTTCTCCATTCTTGATTCACCTTCCTTGTGTCCTCATCATGAATTTCATGGGATTCATTTTCACTTTCAGGTGTCTTCTCTGTTATGAAATCTTTCAATACTTCCATGATCTCCTCTTTTAAACCATCCATCTTTGCCTCCAACTTAGCTTCCATCTCTTGTAGTTCATCTTTTGTTACTATCTTCTTTTGTAAATTATTTATGTCCCTATGCATTTCTTCACCTTCATCAAGAGTCCAAGTAGGATTGTCTAGAGGCTTATTTGGTGTATAAGTTCCCTTTTTGGGTGGCATGTTGGCCAAGTATCACTTTTGAACCTTGATTTTGAGGTGGTTTTGCTAGACAATATTTATTCTATTGTATCTCCCAAGTTTTGGCCCTTATGGGTATGAAACTTTATTTTATGTAGTTCTCTGATATTTCTTCTCTCCAATGCCACATGTTTGATCAAAATTGGATGTGCCAAGTGGAATTTATGGTAACTTCCCCACAACTTGCCTCTTTTTGTCCTTTCTATAAGATCTAACTTTTATAGCGTGCCCCGCACAAAATAATTGATATACAATTTTGCAACTTGTACCAGAAATACTACAGACTTTCCACGATCCAATGAAACTGGTCCCACTTAATTTGGATACTCTAGGAAGAAGTTATGATTGTTTTACTTGAAACACCTTATTGAGACTAGTCAATAGGACTAGTCAGATACCCTATCTTACACAAGGTGTATCTACAAATTTATGATGACCCAGAAGCTGAAATTTTTACCACAGATACCTTACTAATTTCTGTGGATATCCTATAAAGTTTAGGGTCTGAAACATTATAGAAATTTTGTTATAGCAAAAATTCCACAATGACTTAGTTCAGGATGATTCTAGAACCCTATCTTGTACAGGTTGTATCTCCGAAAGTATAAGGCCTCAGGAGTTGAAATTTTAACCCAACATACCTTGATCTATATACTAAATATCCTCCAAGCCGCTCCTTATAAAACATTGTAGAAAAAAAATTATAGTGAAAATTCCAAGGTGTCTCAGATGTAGTAGTGAAACCCCAAGACCTTGAGCTCTGATACCATATGTTAAGAACCAAATATCAATATAGCATAGAAAAACCTTAGAAAAAGTACTCAACACCTTGAAAAAGAATTAATTTCAGATAATAAGCCTCTTTGAGGGGGCAACCTCCTTTTACCCCACTTAAATGTTCAAGTACAAGATGATTCCAAATGAAAATGTCTCCTTGGTATATATAGGAGACTAGGAGGTATAATTACAACTAATGGAATAAAGATGACATAAATAAAATAACATTACTAATGTAATATGCCCCAATTAATGGGTAATGAGTCAATATTAGGGCTTAACACCCTCTTATCTAGGGAGGTATTAACTAAGATGTTCTCATGTAGTGGTCTCAAATACATCCATCCATATCACATAAAATGGGAAAGACTCACATGATCTTGCATACCAGTCTACAGGTAGCATTACCATAGCCACAGAGGTTATGATATGATCAAACGGATCATGTAACAAGTATCAACATCATAGCCGCACATTATCTGTCTAGCTAGAAAACACCTCCAACATTACTGGTTGTCCCTCCAGCTAGTAACCTTCAATGTTATTGATTGAAACTCTAACTGGGAATGATTTTTGACACTACAGGTCGGCATCTAGTTCATACAGAACTAGTAACTCGTCAGCTCACACATAATCTGAAGCAAAACTTTAACACTTCGTCTTAATAAGGAAGGTATTCCTCTTGTCATGATCATCATCATTGATTCTGTGCTTTTGCACACCTTGGTCATTATCTTGTTGTCAATAGAAGATCTATATGTCATAGGAATTTCTGCACTTTGACTGGAGTAGCATACCAACCTTCATTAGATTAACATATCAACCTGTGTTGAGTTAATATACCATCCTGCGTTGGAGTAGCATACCAACCTGTGTTGGGGTAGCATACCAATCTACATTGGAGTACCAACCTTCATTGGGGTAGCATACTAGCCTGCGTTGGAGTACCAATCTATGTTGGGGTAGCATACCAGCTTGTGTTGGAGTGCTAACCTGCACTAGGGTAGCATACTGTTATAACCCTAATTTGCACCAGACATTCTTACCTAGCATCAAGCCATCTCAGATTCCTTCTTTGCCAAACATTGCTAAACAACTCTTCTTAAAAACCCCTTTTATAAAGGCCCACGCACCCTGCTACATTACTGCACACGTGTACACGCTAGCTGACCCAAGACAGCCCGCGTGTACCTACACAAGCACAAAAAAATGAAAGTTGCTGATGAAACACACAGCTTTGGGTAAGTTAACTAAACCTTTCGACCATGCATGGTCGAAAATTTGACCAAATACCTAGCTTCTTCTAGCCTATAAAAGAAGGGTTAGGGGTCCCATGACCAGAAATCGGGTGGTGCCATCTGCAAAATAATAATTGTCTCACCGAGGCAGGCATACCCATGCTCGGGATAAAATAAAATCATGGCTACCAATCAAATACACTGTAGATCCATGTCATATAACTATATAAAGTGTAGTCGTGAGCAATACACAACAGAGCTACATCTTGCAATAAAAAAGATATACGTGTAGAGTATCCATCTTCTTAGAAGCTGATAAGGCCTGATGGATGGAGATGAGGTCTTCAGAGCTCGAGAAACAACTTCAAAATCTTCAAAACTTGGGTAGGAGTGTAATATGAGTGTACGACTTCACTACCCAGAGGTCTTCGATGGCTCGTCGGTCATGGACTAGAGAATCTTGATGATCAGATTGAAGGCTTCATTGATTTCAAACAAAGAATTGATTGGACGTTCAGGATGGCCAGGTATGAGGGCAAGAGACAAACTGCAGAGGGGCCGACTAAGGCTTGGTAAAAAATTCCCTTGGACAATAGCACGACAAATGATGAGACTTAGGTAGCATGGCATTAACATAAGTTTATGAGGAAGGAGGCAACACAAACTCTCCATATGTTTGGAAGAATAAACAAACGGAGGAGGACACAGCTCTATGTAGTGAGAACAACTTCCTAAGGTCATATTAAATCCTAGAATTTGACAAACAAACGGATAGATGTGCTTTATCCAAGGGTGACTCATTATGTTGCCAATAAAGAAAATACTTTTCCCTTCCTCTTTTTGGGGTATATTTGATTTTTTTGTCTTTTTCAATAATTTTGGAAAAATAATAAAAGAATGTTACGTTACAAAGGAGGAACGAGTGTTGCAAACATACAAGTTAAAGGAGTAGGGACAAGACTGATGTTCAAAGTAAGGACACTTGGGAAAACATCCTCCAGGGGCCAAAGGTGTCAAGACATAGAGACAAAGTGCTACATGGCTTGCGTATAAGGCATGCTTTAGATGGTTTAGTTGAGAGCAACATGGAGCCGACATTAGGCCAAAGATGTGGGTATGAAAATGCGATTAATAAAACACACAATGGTAATGTCCTTCGATGTGAGTTTAATGAGCCCAGAGAAGGTAAGCTCGACGGTTTTTCATATTTAGAGAGTTTGAAAAATGTAAAAGGAGACTCCACTGGGGTACCTTTTTCGAAGGTAGTCTAGTTGGTTCGAAAAAGGGGTAAAATAGCACCGAAAAGACATCTATTCAAAACCATTTTAACGAGTGTGATAAAGACAAGATCACTCGGCCATTTTTTCATTTTTAAGGAGTTTGAAAAAAGCTTAACTATGGACTCCGTCAGAAATGTTCTTCTGGACCATTTTAACGAGTGTGAAATAATAAGGTCACTCGACGATATTTTCAATTTTAGGGAGTTTGAAAAGAGCTTAACTATGGACTCCGTGGAGGTTCCTTTTCATACATTTAGTCCCTCAGGCCCGAAAAAGGGTTAAAATGATACCTGAGAGTACTCTTCTAGAGAACTGAAGTTCCTTAGAGTATACCTTTGTTCGTACAATTGACTGTATGGACTGAAAAAGGGGTAAACTACCCCCAGACAGACGTGACTTCAAATTTCAGTTTAACGAGCGTGAAAGGCCACAAGATTGATCAGTAATCTTTTCATGTTTAGAGGGTCTGAAGAGGGCTTAAAAGAAGACTCGTTATGTTTTTTGGGAGTCCCGAGGGTGAGGTCAAGAGTGAAAAGGAATCATGAAAATGAGGTTCAAACTTGTAATCAGGAAAAACAACAAGGACTCCCGAGCCTACATTCATTAGTGACAACATGGACACCATAACGCAACCATGATCTACCTAAGGAATCTATGTTCTGGTAAGATTTACCACCAAATCGCGACACTTCTAAAGTAGCAATGATGGTTCTATGTCGCAACTTGATGGGATTGATCCTATGGCAAAGGGATAAAGACAACGAGATTCAAAATTCGGGGTGGAAACCTAACCTACATGCTCAAGTTGATCATCTGATGTTTCTCCCATGGACCATCAAAAGTGACCCAAAACTCCAAAACAATGTCCTGATACCTGATCATACCCTTCCAACGCAACTCCTGAATCACTCTAAATGGTTTTCAGTTTAAATAAAATGATAAGGGGGGCCAAAAAAATGACAAAAAGGTGCCAAAAAGTCTATAAATAGAAGCTAGCAACTCATTATCACCATTGTTGATTTGGAAATTGACTTTGGAGCAAAAAACCCCCTTTGATAAAAGCGGTGATTCTAGGAGCTACAGTGGATGAAATGACCATCCATCTGGACCAAGTAAGTATAAACTCTTTCCTCTTGCAAATTAAATCTTTATTTATGCTTTTGGTTTCAAGTTTTTTGGGGGCTTCGACCTTCAAAAGGTCGACCCTAGGTTCACGCGGGCTGTCTTATGACAGGCCGCATGTACACTCGGGCAAAGGAAAATCTTGATGATCAGACTGAAGGCTTCATTGATTTCTAACAAAGACTTGATTGGATGTTCAAGATGGCCGGGTATGAGGGCAAGAGACAAACTATAGAGGGGCCGACTCAGGCTTGGTAAAAACTTCCCTTGGACAATAGTGCGACAAATGATGAGACTCAGGCATCATGGAATTAACATAAGTTTATGAGGTAGGAGGCAACGGAAACTCTCCATATGTTTGGAAGAATAACCAAATAGAGGAGGACACAACTCTATGTAGTGAGAACAACTTCCTAAGGTCGTATTAAATCCTAGAATTTGACGAACAAACAGACAGATGTGCTTTATCCAAGGGCGACTCATTATGCTGCCAATAAAGAAAATAATTTTCCCTTCCTCTTTTTGGGGTATATTTGATTTTTTTGTCTTTTTCAATAATTTTGGAAAAATAATAAAAGAATGTTACGTTACAAAGGAGGAACGAGTGTTGCAAACATACAAGTTCAAGGTGTAGGGACAAGACTGATGTTCAAAGTAAGGACACTCAGGAAAAAATCCTCCAAGGGCCAAAGGTGTCAAGACGCAGAGGCAAAGTGCTATAGGGCTTGCGTATAAGGCATGCTTTAGATGGTTCAATTGAGAGCAACATGGAGCCAGCATTAGGCCAAAGACGTGGGTATGCAAATGCGATTAATAAAACACACCATGGTAACGTCCTTCGATGTGAGTTTAAGGAGCCCAGAGAAGGTAAGCTCGACGATTTTTCATATTTAGAGAGTCTGAAAAATGTAAAAGGAGACTCCACTGGGGTACCTTTTTTGAAGGTAGTCTAGTCGGTTCGAAAAAGGGGTAAACTAGCACCGAAAAGACGTCTATTCAAAACCATTTTAATGAGTGTGATAAAGACAAGATCACTCGACCATTTTTTCATTTTTAAGGAGTCTGAAAAAAGCTTAACTATGGACTCTGTCAGGAATGTGCTTTTGGACCATTTTAACGAGTGTGAAAGAATAAGGTCACTCGACGATCTTTTCAATTTTAGGGAGTCTGAAAAGAGCTTAACTATGGACTCTGTGGGGGTTCCTTTTTCATACATTTAGTCCCTTAGGCCCGAAAAAGGGTTAAAATGATACCTGAGAGTACTCTTCTAGAGAACTGAAGTTACTTAGAGTATACCTCTGTTCGTATAGTTGAATGTCTGGACCGAAAAAGGGGTAAACTTCCGCCGGATAGACGTGACTTCAAATTTCAGTTTAATGAGCATGAAAGGCCACAAGATCGCTCGACAATATTTTCATGTTTAGAGGGTCTGAAAAGGGCTTAAAAGAAGACCCGTGTAAGGAACGTTCTTCTGGACCAATTTAACGAGTGTGAAGAAACAAGGTCACTCGAAAATCTTTTCATCTTTAGGGAGTTTGAAAAGGGTTTAAAGAAGACTTAATGGGGGCTACAACTCATGTATGAAACTGGTTCAGGTAGAGTCCGCTACTAGGCTCATACCAGGAGTCTCTTCGATAGTCAACTTGGGAAGTCTCCCAAAAGGGAAGAAAACACAAACCACAGTGTAAGTCCTCCAGCGGTATAGAAACCGTAGTCATGGCTTCAAGGATAGCCTTATCCGAAGGCAATTCAAAATCTGAGAAATCATGCAAATGAGGGTCGACAGTCCCAAAGGGTGAAGTAAACCGACCATACTCCATATGATGATGGAGGTTCTATTCAAGATTGGTAGAGTCTATCAGCGAAGAGTCACGAGCACGAGGGCTTGAGGATCTAAAAACAACGAGATTAGACTTAGAAAGATACTCAAGCCCACTTGGACCAAGAGGAGGAAGCAAAGGCTCCCATGCCCCCATTGGATAAACCAATGGATCAATTGCTGAGACCAAGTCTCAGGAAGGCCAACATGATTTCACAGGTTCCTGCTCAGAAGCAATTGACCATCGAGGATAAGATGCCACATAATTAAACCGTGGCGGGGTAGAGTCTACACGGACGCTAGGAACATATAAAGGGGAAGTTTGAAATAAAGCCGAATTAGGATGGTGATTATCATATGCCAGTTGGTCGATAGTGACAATGCTTCCATTGTGAGGGAAATGCATCACCCGGAAGAGAGTAGATACCACAACGTTCATAGCATATACATAATCACGCCCAAGAAGCATATTGAAATCTAATGGGCCTTGCACCACTATAACATCAACAAGGACAATATTCCCACCTAACAAGATAGGTAATTGAGAAAGAACCCCCAAATATTCACTGGGACGTCTATAAAAAGCCAAAATTTCATGCGAAGAAGACAAAAGCTCGGGAGATCCCAAGACTTTCCAAATCAAGGAGGATAAAATACTTGCATAGGCTCCCTCATCCACAATACATCAATAAATACTTGTTGAATTAAATTCAACCCTTATTTGAAAGGGTGCGGAAGAAGGAAGATGAGGCTCAACAAGGTCATTCCAATCAAAGGAAACCATCCTAGGGCTTGGAGGGGGTGTGTTCGGAGTGAGCAGAATGCCCCCTTGTTCTGAAAGTATTGAACCAGAAATGCTAAAAAACATAGTCGGTAGACACGTCACTCCCCAAAAGAAGAGTGGGATCATCCAATGACTGCATTGGCATGACCACTTTTGCAACCAATGGTTGAATAGGCTATGGGACTACATGGTCTAAAGGCACCTCACCCCACAAAATAGGAGTGGGATCAGCCGATGACTGCATCGACATGACCACTTTTTCAACCAATGGATGAATAGGCTATAAGACTACATGGTCTAAAGGCACCTCACCCCCCAAAAGAGGAGTGGGATCAGCTGACGACTGCATTGGCCTGACCACTTTCTCAACCAATGGTTGAATAGGCTAAGAGACTACAAGGTATAAAGGCACCTCACCCCCCAAAAGAGGAGTGGGATCAACCGATGAATGCATCGGCATGACCACTTTCACAACCAATGGTTGAATAGGTTGTGAGACTACAAGGTCTAAAGGCACCTCACCCCCCAAAAGAGGAGTGGGATCAGCCGATGACAGCATCGACGTGACCACTTTCTCAACAAATGGTTGAATAGATTGTGAGGAAACCTTAGAAGACTTTGAATCAGAAGAGCTTGCAGATAGGGACCACAATCTTTGTACCTCTGGAATGCCAGGGCACAAATGAGTAAGGTGATCTCCCTTGCAAATCTTACAAGGGAACTTAGGCTTACATCCTATCTATCTAGGTTTCTCAATATAATTAATGCCCTAGCATGACTAGTAGTGGTTGGTTTCACATCTCCAACATGACTTGCAGAGGTTGGTGGTGGGTCGATAACATGACTCGTAGAGGCTACCGACCTATTGCCAGTATGACTAGTAGGGACTAGACTTTTCCCCCCAGCATGACTTACAGAGGGTGGCTGCTTTCCCCCAGCATAAATTGCAGAGGCTGGGTGTTGGTCTTCAATGTGACTTGCAGAGATTGTTGGCCTATCTCCAACATGACTCACAGAGGTTGGTGATTTCTTCTTCCTATTCTTCCTCTTTCTATTTCATTTAGACTTCCGGTTACTAGTAACTGTACTTTCACCAAAGGCAGGAGAAGGAGGAGGAGAAGACTTTGCTAATGAAGAAACATCAATAGGGTGCCCATGACTTAAGGTGCTTAACTGAGAAGCTTCAAGAGCATTTTGGATGTTTGGAATGGTACCCAACCAAACCAGTAGTCCCATTCCCCCTCATGGCCGGCGGGGGGGGGGGGCATGAATTGTGCATTCATCAGTTTCTTTTAGAATCTTTTGTTATTTCTGCTTTGATTGGAAAAAAATATAAAAAAAAACTTAGTTTGTTAGATCTCTTTCTTTCCTGGAATTTTCTTTGCATTATTATTTGAAAAAGAAAAAGAAATTAGCATAGCGTTATGTTTTCTTCTAATTTTAAAAGCATTTCAAAAGAAAAAAAAAATATAATCATTCTTTGCCAATGTTCATATAAGTTTCATCATTTTTCTCAAGAGTCTTAACACCATCGGTTGCACTACCATAACCTTTTGAGTAAATCAAGCCAATAAAAAGAATGCTAATTAAATATTACTAGACTTTATGTTTGTAGGGTCCATCAACTATATTAGGCTAGAGCCTTGATTTAGGTTGGAGAGGAAACTCTTCAAGGCTATAAAACAAACATACGATTCTGTACTAAGGAGTGTAGAAGTCCAGTAACATGGAAATTATCTGGGACCCCCCTCTAACACAGGGGCTAAACATGAGGTCGTGTGCAGAAAGGTAGCAGAGATAACCCCACCAAAGCTGGACCAAGCGTAGTCAGGAACGCATATAGAGGACTTGTCTTGGGTTTCCATTGATCGCATTTTCCATGGAGCTTTGTGGGTCTTGAATCCATTCGAGGTCCTCAGTTGTCTTCCAAAACACTTGCTTTTGATACCCTTGATAGGTTTCTGGCTTGATACCTTGCTCATTGCGGTCCACCCGACTGTCGACTGTACCCACTTGGTGATTGTTCATGAGCTGACAACCTAGTTGCCTTTATTTTAGGGAGTTACACAGGTGACTGTGGGGGTATACCATAGTACCTAGGGAAGACATCAGGCCACGCTTTGCAGAGTATACCTGGAGGGTGCTTCTGTATTTGAGTTGCACTTGCACCGGTAAGTTGCTCTAGTGTTGGTTGGTGTAACTGTTCTTCCAACTAATTAGTCGTTTGCTTGATTTTCCTTTAGGAACTTTTAGTTTGTGCTCTGTGCTTCCTAGTTTTCCATAGTGAGTTAATCAGTTGTGGATTTGGGTCTCTGACCTAGGGTGGTACACCACCCACTCCACCAGTTGAGAGGAATTTTCAGTCTTCCGCTTAGAAACGAGGAGCCGCCTCTTTATAGGCATTGTTTTGATAACACTGGTTCTTCAGAGTCAGTGTGAGACTTTTATAGATTTGAACGATCCCGCAAGGGTAGAACCTGTGCAAAAGATATTCATGGATAAGGTTACTGACGATACCAACCAAGGAACCCCTTCGCAAGGGGATCCTTGTGATTTTCCTTTCTTTGGAAATGTTGGTGTCCCTTTGATGGCCACTCTATACATTCCTGGGTTGAATGTTGGACTACCGGTTTGGTTGGGTACCATTCCAAATGTCCTGAATTCTCTTGACGCTTCTTAGTTAAGCACCTTAAGTCATGGGCACCCTGTTGATGTTTCTTCATCAACAAAGTCTTCTCCTCCTCCTTCTGCCACCTCTAGTGAAAGTACAGTTACTAGTAACCGTAAGTCTAAATGAGATAGAAAGAGGAAGATTAGGAAGAAGAAATCAGCAACCTCTACGAGTCATTTTGGAGATAGGTCAACAACCTTTGCAAGTCACATTGAAGACCAACACCCAACCTTTGCAAGTTATGTTGGGGGCAAGCACCCACCCTCTGCAAGTCATGCTGGGGGGAAAAGTCCAGTACCTACTAGTCATACTAGCAATAGGTCTGTAGCCTCTGCGAGTCATGTTATCGACCCATCACCAACCTCTGCAAATCATGTTGGAGATGTGCAACCAACCACTGCTAGTCATGCAGGGGGCATTAATTCTGTTGAGAAACTTAGACGGATAGGACGTAAGCCTAAGTTCCCTTGTAATATTTGCAAGGGAGATCACCTTACTCATTTGTGCCCTGGCATTCCATAGGTACAAAGATTGTGGTCCCTATTTGAAAGCTCTTCTGATTCTGAGTCTTTTGAGGTTTCTTCGCAGTCTATTCAACCATTGGTTGAGAAAGTGGTCACACCGATGCAGTCATCGATTGATCCCACTCCTCTTTTGGGGGGTGAGGTGCCTTTAGACCATGTAGTCTCACAATCTATTCAACCATTGGTTGTGAAAGTGGTCATGCCAATGCAGTCATCGACTGATCCCACTCCTCTTTTGGGGGGTGAGGTTCCTTTAGACCTTGTAGTCTCTTAGCCTATTCAACCATTGGTTGAGAAAGTGGTCAGGCCGATGCAGTCATCGGCTAATCCCACTTCTCTTTTGGGGGGTGAGGTGCCTTTAGACCATGTAGTCTCACAACCTATTCATCCATTGGTTGCAAAAGTGGTCATGTCGATGCAGTCATCAGCTGATCCCACTCCTCTTTTGTGGGGTGAGGTGCCTTTAGACCATGTAGTCTCGTAGCCTATTCAACCATTGGTTGCGAAAGTGGTCATGCCAATGTAGTCATCGGATGATCCCACTCTTCTTTTGGGGAGTGACGTGTCTACCGACTATATTTTTAGCATTTCCGGTTCAATACTTTCAGAACAAGGCGATATTCCACTCGCTCCGAGCACACCCCCTCCAAGCCCTAGGATGGTTTCCTTTGATTGGAATGACCTTGTTGAGCCTCATCTTCCTTTTACCGCACCCTTTCAAATAAGGGTTGAAGTTAATTCAACAAACATTTATCGATGTATTGTGGATGAGGGAGCCTCTGCAAGTATTTTATCCTCCTCGATTTGGAAAGTCTTGGGATCTCCCGAGCTTTTGTCTTCTTTGCATGAAATTTTCGCTTTTGACAGATGTCCTAGTGAATATTTGGGGGTTCTTCCTCAGTTACCTATCTTGTTAGGTGGGAATATTGTCCTTGTTGATGTTATAGTGGTGCAAGGCCCGTTAGATTTCAATATGATTCTTGGGCGTGATTATGTATATTCTATGAACGCTGTGGTATCTACTCTCTTCTGGGTGATGCATTTCCCTCACAATGGAAGCATTGTCACTATAAACCAGCTGGCATCTGATAATCACCATCCTAATTCAACTTTATTTCAGACTTCCCCTTTATATGTTCCTAGTGTTCTTGTAGACTCTACCCCACCACGGGTTAATTATGTGGCATCTTATCCTCGATGGTCAATTGCTTCTGAGCAAGAACCTATGAAATCATGTTGGCCTTCCCGAGACTTGGTCTCAACAATTGATCCATTGGTTTATCCAATGGGGGCATGGGAGCCCTTGCTTCCCCCTCTTTGTCCAAGTGGGCTTGAGTATCTTTCTGAGTCCTATCTCATTGTTAGTAGATCCTCAAGCCCTCATGATCATGATTCTTTGCTGATAGACTTTGCCAGTCCTGGCCAAAACCTCCATTTTCATATGGAGTATGGTCAGTTTACTTCACCCTTTGGGACTGTCAACCCTCATTTGCGTGATTTCTTAGATTTTGAATTGCCTTCAGATGAGGCTATCCTTGAAGCCATGACTACGGTTTCTATACCACGGGAGGACTTACACCGTGGTTTGTGTTTTCTTCTCTTTTGGGAGACTTTCCAAGTTGACTATCGAAGAGACTCCTGGTCCAAGCCTAGCAGCAGGCTCTACCTGAACCAGTTTCATACATGAGTTGTAGCCCCCTTGGAGTTTTCTTTAAGCCCTTTTCAGACTCCCTAAAGATGAAAAGATTGTCGAGTGACCTTGTTTCTTTACACTTGTTAAATTGGTCCAGAAGAACGTTCCTTACACGGGTCTTCTTTTAATCCCTTTTCATACCCTCTAAACATGAAAAGATTGTCGAGCGATCTTGTGGCCTTTCATGCTCGTTAAAATGAAATTTGAAGTCACGTCTATCCGGCGGTAGTTTACCCCTTTTTCAGTCCGGACGCTCAACTATACGAACAAAGGTATACTCTAAGGAACTTTAGTTCTCTAGAAGAGTACCCTTAGGTATAATTTTACCCCTTTTTCGGGCTCAAGGGCCTAAATGTATGAAAAAGGAACCCCCATAGAGTCCATAGTTAAGCTCTTTTCAGACTCCCTAAAATTGAAAAGATCACCTAGTGACCTTATTCTTTCACACTCGTTAAAATGGTCTAGAAGAACATTTCCAACGGAGTCCATAGTTAAGCTTTTTTCAGACTCCATAAAAATGAAAAAATGGTTGAGTGATCTTGTCTTTATGACACTCGTTAAAATGGTTTTGAATAGACATCTTGTCGGTGCTAGTTTACCCCTTTTTCGAACCGAATAGACTACCTTCGAAAAAGGTTCCCCAGTGGAGTCTCCTTTTACATTTTTCAGACTCTCTAAATATGAAAAACCGTCGAGCTTACCTTCTCTGGGCTCGTTAAACTCACATCGAAGGACGTTACCATTGTGTTTTTTATTAATCACATTTTCATACCCGCGTCTTTGGCCTAATGTTGGCTCCATGTTGCTCTCAACTGAACCATCTAAAAGCATGCCTTATACGCAAGCCCTGTAGCACTTTGCCTCTGCGTCTTGACACCTTTGGCCCCTGGAGGATTTTTCCTGAGTGTCCTTACTTTGAACATCAGTCTTGTCCCTACACCTTGAACTTGTATGTTTGCAACACTCGTTCCTCCTTTGTAATGTAACATTATTTTATTCATTTTCCAAAATTATTGAAAAAGACAAAAAAAATCAAATATACTCCAAAAAGAGGAAGGGAAAAGTATTTTCTTTATTGGCAACATAATGAGTCGCCCTTGGATAAAGCATATTTGTTCATTTGTTCGTCAAATTCTAGGATTTAATACGACCTTAGGAAGTTGTTCTCACTACATAGAGTTGTGTCCTCCTCCGTTTGGTTATTCTTCCAAACATATGGAGAGTTTGCGTTGCCTCCTACCTCGTAAAATTATGTTAATGCCATGCTGCCTGAGTCTCATCATTTGTCATGCTATTGTCCAAGGGAAGTTTTTACCAAGCCTGAGTCGACCCCTCTGCAGTTTGTCTCTTGCCCTCATATCCGGCCATCCTGAATGTCCAATCAAGTCTTTGTTCAAAATCAATGAAGCCTTCAGTCTAATCATCAAGATTCTCTAGTCCATGAAAAACGAGACATCGAAGACCTCTAGGCAGTGAAGTTGTACACTCATATTACACTCCTACCTGATTTTTGAAGATTTTTAAGTTGTTGCTCGAGCTCTGAAGGCCTCATCTCCAGCCAGCAGGCCTTATCAGCTTCTAAGAAGATGGATACTCTACACGTATATCTTTTTTATTTCGAGATGTAGCTCTGTTGTGTATTTCTTGCAGCTACACTTTATATAGTTATATGACATGGATCTATAGTGTATTTGGTTGGTAGCCATGATTTTATTTTATCCCAAGCATGGGTATGCCTGCCTCGGTGAGACAAATATTATTTTGCAGATGACACTTCCCGATTTCTAGTCCTTGGGCTCACTTGTTCGGCACATCAGTGAAGATTGTTAATGTATTTCGACCATCATATGCTATTCTGAACTCACACATTAGGGGGCATCTGTTATAATCTAATTTGCACCAGACATGCTTACCTGGCATCAGGCCCTCTCAGATTCCTTCTTTTCCAAAACACTGTTGAACAACTGTTTTTAAAAACCCCTTTTATAAAGGCCCACGGGCCCTGCTACATTACTGTAGACGTGTACACGCTATCTGACCCAAGACAACCTGTGTGTACCTACAAAAGCACGAAAAAAGGAAAGTTGTTGACAGAACACACAACTTTGGGTAGGTTAACTAAACCTTTCGACCATGCATGGCCGAAAATTTGACCAAATACCTAGCTTCTTCTAGCCTATAAAAGAAGGGTTAGGGGTACCATTTGGAAGAGGAGAATCATAGCAAAGAAACTATACCCGATTGTGCATTCCCTTTGTCCCAACCTTTAGCCATCCTTGTGAAAAGAGAAGTATAGAGAAAAGAAGTTGGAGGACAATTGAAGAGGATCCCAAGAGTAGGTTTGTGGAGCAGTGGCCGACTTCATCATTGTAAGTTGATTTAGTGAAGTTAATAATAAAGAAGTACTTTTCCCATCCCACCATATGAGGTTTTCATGGTTTATTGCATACATGTTGATTAAATCTCTAACCCATTAATCTGTAGATCAAATGCATGTGGAGTTCTTTGTTTGTCTTGTGTGAATGCAGGTCAACCTTGGGAGGAGAGCTACAGTCAAAGAGCGACCAAGTGTCAAGAAGGATCGATATCAAATGCCTGAAATAAGGTATGTTCACTTGATCTTCTTAACTACGTATTTTCTTAAGAATAATGGGGATTAGGTCTGGGATGACAGTAGAAAGTAGGAATCTTTAGGTCTTTTTTGCATGCATGATAAAACCCTAAGTGCTAGTCCGTAGAGGAATTTCCCACTCACAACAAAATTGGGAAATCCTTTTTTACTGTACACACGTGCATTAATGTAACAGGGTGCGTGGGCCTTTATAAAAGGGGTTTTTAATAAGAGTTGTTCAACAATGTTTTGTCAAAGAAGGAATCTGAGATGGTATTTTCTGCATGCATGATAAAAACCTAAGTGCTAGTCCGTAGAGGGATTTCCCACTCAAAACACATACCAACCTACATTGGAGTACCAACCTACACTAGGGTAGCATAACAACTTGCATTGGAGTAACAAACTGCGTTGGGGTAGCATACTAGACTACATTGGAGTACCAACCTGCATTAGGGTACCATACCAGCCTGCGTTGGAGTACCAACCTGTGCTGGTGTAGCATACCAACCTGCATTGGGGTAGCATACCAACTTGCATTGGAGTACCGACCTACACTGGGGTAGCATACCATCCTATGTTGGAGTACCAACCTGCATTCAAATATATCCCACTTCTATGTATCTCATGACTTCCCTTTACTGGGGAACACATCACTTCTCACTACTGAACCGAAAAAAAATAAAAAATTGGACCACTCCAAGATTTTCCCTGACAGAGGCTTGGTCAACATCTCTGCTACTTGTTTTTCAGTAGAAATATACTGGAGCAAGTGTCTTGTCGTAGTCTTCTCCCTCTTTTTGGGAGAATGCTCTGGACACAAATCAGGTTTTGTACATCTCTAGGCTATTTATCTGCAACATGCTTGATCTTGTAGATCAACTTGGAAGTCACCACTTACTTCCGTTCTGGTCTCAGAACCAAGGAAAATATATGTATCCTAGTCCTTTTGACTAAATTCCTCCTCGGTCACTATAGAAAATTTTACTGAAGCAATGGAATATTCCCATTAGATCTTGTATCTCCTCGAAGCCTCTAAAGCTTCGATATATCCTTCTCAACCCATGGAATCTGTTTATCAGTTCCGAAAGACATCTACCTCTTCCATCTAAATATGAAAGTCTTTGAGACTCCATTCTCCCTCTAAAGATTGACTCCCTCTGAGTCTGTATAATCTTCGGAGCCATCTGCTCCTCATGATATGGATCATCAATGTTGCATCTTGCAAATTTTCATGGGACCACGCTGGTCTCTTCTTAGTTACTGCAATGATTCTAGGTAAGCCCTTCTGGCTCTACTAACTCTTCCCAATGATATGAAGAATGATCAACTGCACTAGAGGGATTTGTTCGATCATCTTTGGAGCCTTCTTCTCCTTACAATAAATCTCCATATGAGATACTATGTATCTCTCAAAAGTACCCTTCTTCGTCTTCTTCTTCTTTGGTACATGGATGTATATGGTCATGTATACAAATTCTTATATGGATAGTCTACTCCATGTCTCAAACTAGAGACCATCTAATATGTTGTCTCCTGCAAACATCACTATAGCTTCCCTCAAAGTTATCACGCCAGACCTTCCTGAAAAAAGGACAACAAAGGGAAAAACAATAGACAAGAATAATACTCTTATAATAATAAACACAAGAATGAGAACAATAATCAAAATAGCTCATTCTCAAAGGTATTGCTTGTGACATGCCTAGAACAAGAACCAAAATAAAAATATAATAATAAGAAATAGGAAAAACACTCTTCTAGTGTTGTGATAATCATTCCTCCATGGTAACTTGATCGGAACAAGAAAACAAGAACAAAAAGTATAATATAATTTTCATAAGAACATATCTATGTCAATAAGAATAAAATAAAACAATCTCATGGTAATCATCATATTATTACCAAGGTGACTTGCCTGGAAGAAAAACAAGAAGTATCTCCTAGAGGAGATGTTAGTTCATCTTGCAATAATTTATATCAATGGTAATCAGATGCTGCCAAGTATTTATTGTATTTAGTAGTAATAAAACCTTTCAAGGATTGTTGTCACAACTAGTAATGTGGAAATTATCAAACTTGATATGTAAAAATTGGAAACTTATTAATCTAATCAAACTTGGAACCTGGAGTCTTATCTTCAAGAATGAGTGTTGTTGATTTTCGTTCGAGTCTCCTTCACTTAAGTTGACAAGTATTCTCTGCAACCTATCCACTGGAGTGACTTGTTCCTCTGAATGAGCTGGATCTAAGATCCCTCTGGATCTACGATTGTTGCTTGGACTAGAGATACCTTTTCCTACAATCACACTCAAAATAGTGATACAATTTAAACATATATAAGTACATACCTCCGGTAGCAGTGACATGTAGCAAAAAATAGTGGCACCATTTGGTAGTAGCAACAAGCAATAATGAAACCTAAAACTTCAAAGAACTTCAATTTGCAATCTAAAGGTAATTGGAGATTCGTTATAGTAAGGCGCACTAGAACAACCAAAGATTTGGCCCAATGTTTTACATAAACTTCACTACAACTGATACTGCAACTGGTGCTGGCACTACAACTGGTGTGATAAATTGCACAAAGGAACTGGTATGAAGGAGCTGACATTGCAAACCTAGGGTTTTTATGAGGAAACCATAATATCTAAATTTAAGAAATTTGAAGATATGATCCGAGGAAGAGATGCACCCTACTTAGGCGACCTTCTTAGTGAGTTCAATAAGTTCTCAACGAACTTGGAAATGGGGGAAACTGAGGATATTCCTTCCAATGGTTTGACTATTACGAAGTAAACCATCTTTGATGCCATGTTGAAATTTTGGTATGATCGTTTAACCATAGACAATGTCATATCATTTTCACCCAACCATAAGCATTCACATATTCCACCCTCGAGCACACTAACCTTTACTTAGAATAATTCCAGTAATCCAATTGTTGAAATATTGTAACTGCGAAGAATATTCTAATTATAATTGAGTTATTATTTTATAGATCAAATCCCCTTTTGTGGATTGATCATGTCGAGACTTATGTATGAAAAAATCCCCTCTTGTGGATTGTTCAAACCATATTCATATGGTGGTAATTGAGAAGTCGACCCCTAGGGTTTATTAAAGTGGTTTTAACCACTATTGGAAGAAATCGACCCTGCTTGATGAAGAGACATAACCCTAACACCCCTCAGCTAGTATAAATAAGAGAGGAAGGTACCTCATTCACTCACTCACTCAATCACTCATATAGTGCACAAGTTTTGAAGGAAGATGTAGTTAGCAGAAGGAGAGAGAGGCACATGCTCAGTCTTGGGTTATTCTCGGTGGTTTGGTATTTAGTCTTGGCATTGTATTGGAAATCTATTATTGAGGAAGTTTTTGTTAGGATATTTAGACACTTAGGAGTTAGTTAAGATCTACTTGGTCTAATATGTCATTACATAAAAGTGTGTTTCTTTAGTATGCATTAGTATGCATTTGTAGTTAGGAAATCTGGCGGTCACGATATGTTCCCGACATAGAGTGATCCAATGGTTCATACTCTCCTTGATCTTAATGGCCATTGATCTGTGGCTTGAAACCTGATTGGTCCATGATCTCTATTTAAAGAGCATGGAGGGTCATTTGTCGATGATCGATTGTGAGAAAATCTATTGTAAAATATCCCTGTAATCTTTTTCTTTTGCATTAATAAACTGCTCCAAGTGGTCGCGTTGGCTGGGGCCGTGGATGTTTCCCCATAGGGGTTTTACCACATGAAAAAAATTGGTGTGTTGATCTTTGATATGGTTAAGTCAGTGGTCGCTGAAGGTGTTCGTCCTCTGTTGGAATAACTATGTTTTCAAACATGGTATCAGAGTCTGTTTGAAGACCCGCTCCTATTGTAGATCGAGATCGTGAAGCCAAGTTGCCTCATCTCCATTTTCTGTCATTTTCGTACATTTCTTGGCTGAGAGGAGTGTTCCATTGCATCTAGACCACTCTTTTTATTCAGGAACACTTTTTGTTTCACTCGAAAAGGTTTCTTTTTTCCCAAGATATGACCATTACAGCCAGATCTGGAGGTATAAAGTTTGAATATGCATTTTTTAAATTTTTTACAGAGAAGTATTTTGGTTTTGTATTTTTTTTTTTCGGGTTGCTACTCTTTTAAATCTGCGTATGCTCTTTTCCCCGTGCCCTGTGTGATCTCAGAAAAACATAAATAGATAGGAAAATGTGCATCTTCCGGGTAAGCTAACCGAGATCTAACCCTTGTTGTCATCGAGAAGCAATTTTTTTTTTTTGTGGGAAAAGAGGTTTTTTTTAGCACCCTCTCCAAGGCCGTCTTCCACAACAACAACAACAACACCCCCAATCCTCCTTCTGAACATTACAATATGTTTTCCTAGACCATTTCGCTAAAACTTACCTTATTAAGTAAGAGGTCTTGAGTTCAAGTCTCTCTTTTGTTACTTTTTTGAAAAAGTTCATGCTAAAATTGTAAAGTGTATTTCACTTCAAGTATAAAAGTGAATCACTATAAGTAACTTTAATATTTTATTTTAGAGTTATTTATTTTGCATGCAAATTTTCTATTATAAAGTAACTTCATTGTAAAAGTGATCTCCACTTCTCTTTATAAAAGTGGGTCACTTCATAAAGCAACTTACACTATCACATGGTCAGTTGGTTACCGTTTATGCCTTTTTTAAAAAGGGCATAACTCATATAGAAGGACTGGATTATGATGAAACATTTGCACTTGTAGCAAGATTAGAAGCTATTAGAATGTTTCTTGCCTATGCTTTTCATAAAAGGTTTAAAATCTATCAAATGGATGTCAAGTCAGCTTTTCTAAATGGAGATTTAAGTGAAGAAGTCTATATGGAACAACCAGAGGGTTTCAAACTGACTGATAACCCTGACTTAGTATGGAAGATGAAGAAAACTTTATATGGGTTAAAACAAGCCCCTCGAGCCTGATATCACAGACTGGATACGTATCTTAAAGACAAAGGGTTCAAGAGAGGAACAACTGACAACAATCTGTATATTAAAACAAAGGATAATAATTTGCTCATCGTATTGGTCTATGTGGATGACATCATGTTTGGATGTAATAAGGATCCATTGGTACAATTGTTTGCTTCTGCCATGGAATCTAAGTTTGAAATGCCCATGATAGGAGAACTATCATTTTTTCTAGTTCTACAAATTACTCAGAGGTCTGAAGGGATGTTCATTTCTCAAGAAAAATATCTAAGAGAAATGTTGAAAAGGTTTCAAATGGAAGATTCTAAACCTGTGGGCACACCTATGGTTATTGGCTGCAAATTAAGCAATGATGATGACTCACCTGATGTTGATCAGCATTCATATAGGTCAATGATAGGTAGCCTATTGTACATCACAACATCTCGCCCAGACATAATGCATGTTGTAGGAATGGTTGGAAGATATCAGTCTGCACCTAAACAGAGTCACTTACTAGCTTTCAAAAGAATATTCAGGTATTTGAAAAAAAAAATGACTTATGGTCTGTGGTATCCCAGAAATCAGAATTTTCATTTAACTGCTTATTCATATGCAGATTGGGAAAATTGTGTTGATGAGAGAAAAAACACCAGTGGAGGAGCATTCTTCCTGGGTGACTCATTAGTAGCATGGCTTAGTAAAAAGCAAGGTTCCATTTCTTTATCAACCACAGAGGTAGAGTATATTGCTGTGCTACCTGTTGCACTAAGATATTATGGATGATTCAGACACTTGCAGACTTGGAGGTAAAATATGCTGCACCGATCCCAATTCATTGTGATAACACTAGTGCCATCAGTGTGTCTATGAATCCTGTATTCCACTCCAAGACCGAGCATATTCCCATAAAATACCATTTTCTGAGAGAGTAGGTCACTAATCAGGTTGGTCAGGTCCAGTACATTCCAACCACAGAACAAATTGTAGACATCTTTACTAAACCCCTAGCTAAGACACCTTTTGAATATCTATGACATAAGCTGGGTGTCATTTCGTCTCACACCTAAAAGAGTCCATCTTGTTAGGGGGAGTTTTGTATTGTTTGAATATCTAATGCCTCCTAAAATTACTGCAACAACTCAGGGGGAGCATGTCTCTTCTTTGACATTGATGTCAAAGGGGGAGAAAGTGTGATGATTTCAAGATGTTACAGTGGTGTAGTTGCATCATGGGGTTGCCATCAATGCCAAAGGGGCAGATTGTTGGCATGTTTTCATACAGAAGGCAGAGTATGATGGTTGGCATGTTTAGCAGGTAGAGTATTCTTGTCATTGATGGAAAGATCAGATTATTCCTATGGAAAGATCAGATTATTCTTGTCATTGATGGAATTGATGGAAAAACGGGAACATAAGTAATTTCAGGAAGACTAGTAGCACAACTCACACAGAGTCGATAAGTTTAGGAAGACCAGCAGCACAACAATGATCAAATGACAAGATCGAAGTATTGGTCAAATTCCATTTCAGAGTTTTGGCTATCGAGATTTCAGATATCGGGAGATGGAAATGTCAAGGCTCTTTACAACAGGAGTCCCGAAATCGTGAAATGCAAAACACTGATATGATTGGTCAAACTCCATTTCGGAGTTTTGGCTATTGGGATTTTGGATATCAGGAGATGGAAATGTCAAGGTTCTTTACAATAGGAGTCCCGAAATCGTGAAATGAGAAATGTCGAAATCTCATCAACCGTCCATCTTAGGGGGTTATGTGAGCCGTCTGATCACTTTGGAGTTTTGGAAATCAGGAGATGGAGATGTCAAGAACTCCTACTATAGGAGTCCCGAAGTCGCGAACCCTGAAATCATGATATGCAAAATCACGAAGAGATCTGGACCATCGAATCATCTAGAGTGTGGACTATTTATCCGACTCCCTTTTGGAGTTTCAGAAATTGGGAGATGGAGATGTCAAGCACTCCTACTATAGGAGTCCAAAAGTTGCGAACCCCGAAATCGCGATATGAGAAATCGCGAAGAGATCTAGACCGTCGAATCATCTATAGTGTGGACCGTTGATCCGACTCCATTTTGGAGCTTCGGATATTAGGACATGGAGCGTCAAGAAACACTACCATAGGAATGCCAAAATCCTAAAATGCCGAAAAGCGAAACACGTTTTGGATCAACCTGTGGTTGCAGCCATTGGTCACATCGGTGGAAGATGAAGGAAGGAGCTAGTTCAGACAAGCTCCAGTTCAGAGTTTCAGGGATCGAGACATGGAGAGTAATGAAATATTTACCACGGGGATCCCAAAATACCAAAATACGAATTGGTGAAATAAACGCAAGATCACATGAAGTCAATCCAACTGTTCAGGGGATTTTGGGCACGATCGGAGGGCTAATGTTGCTTCTCGCAGTCTAACTACTGGAAACCATTGATGCTCTCTGCCAAAGGATTCGAAGAGACCTCTATGTGATCGCCAGAGGAGCTAAAGGGTCTCCAAGATTCTTCCAGTGAATAAAGATGATTCTTAGAGGGAATAACAAGTGGATGAGCATTGAAGTTTGTAACTGAAGTAGAAAGTATAAGCTCGACTATGCCAGAGAAGACGAAGAGTCTCGACTGCTAGAGAGGCTGAGGAATCTCAACATGACATCCAGTGATGCTGAACGCGTGGGAAAACTACAAAAGAAGCTGAGAAGTCGTAATGATGATCAGATAGAGCACTCATTATGAAGAGATGCAAAAGCATTGTGCATATTGCATGCACAAGGTGCACATAAGCTATAAGAACACGGTACAGAGAAGTGATGAAGTTGTTGCTGAGGTGAAGTAATGCAGGTGTGAAGAAGTAAAGGGGTGGTGCAGCAGCTGAAATGGATAGAAAACAAAAGGTGCATTGAATGGGAATGGCACACAGAGAACAAAAGGTAGAAGAACAAAATGGGCAGTGGATGCATGCAGGAAGACAGTGAGGAAGACTGAGTAGAAAAATCTTGCAGAACAGTGATGAGACTGGTAAGCTATTATTGAACACTATATCACTGTAATAGGTTTCAGTATTTCATATTTATAATCTAGGGTGGTAGGGAGGTGCTAGGGAGGACTGGTGTCCTCAGAGGTTCAAGTGGGTGCTTGAACACAAGGAGTTGTAGCTTCCTTCTAGTTGGTGCTAGAGAAACTAGGGAGTTGGTGCTTCCTTCTAGTTGGTGCTAGAGAAACCAGGGAGTTGTAGCTTCCTTCTAGTTGGTGCTAGAGAAACCAGGGAGTTGGTGCTTCCTTCTAGTTGGTGCTAGAGAAACCAGGGAGTTGGTGCTTCCTTCT
>JASDQU010507007.1:44396-57750 GCA_032191745.1 Picea mariana
ATGACACCTATTTTAGCTATTTCTAGCTTTTTTTGACTAGAATTTCTATGTTGGAAATTCTATATATTCACCTCCTCTCTTCTTTTTGAGGATGGTTGCTCATGTATATTCATTTTTGATTAATATAATTCTCTGATTTATGGAGAAAAAACTTTCTCTCATCTCTTGAATATCAACAAATTGTTTGTGTTCAATTCAACTAGAATTCTAGATCTATCGGGGTTTCTGCAGGAATTCTACAGAGACTTTGAATACCGTTTCACATTTTGAAGGTTTTTCTTGTGATGTTCTCATTTCATAGGATGTGATAATCCCATGTAGCTCATCCATTGTGAGTTTTTCAGTATTCTCTCGATCTTCCAAGGTAGATACTTTGGTATCATATCTCATTGGGAGTGATATTAGTACCTTTTGGACTACTATTTTGTCATCTAATTCTTCTCTTAGTCCTTTGATTGTGTTGACAATGTCATTTACTCTTAGAATATATTCTGTAATGTTTTCTTCTTTCATCTTCAATCTTTTAAATTGTCCTCTATACATTTGAATCTTTGCTTGATTTATTTTCAATCTCCTTCATAGATGATTTGTAGTTTGTTCCAAATCTCTTTTGTTGATTTACAATGCATGACTTTGACAAATATAGTATTTGCTAATCCACCCAGAATTGCATTTACAACTCTTGAATTATCATTGCAGATTTTCTTTGCAGTTGTGTCTGAAGGAGTAGTTTCAGGTACATCATAACCCTTTATCAGAGATAGTCAGACATCACATCCCAGTGCTATTAGGTAACTGATCATTATTATACTCCAGAATGCATAGTTATCTCCTTTGAATAGCGGAACTATTCTTGAGGACATCCCTTCTTGTTGATCCATTGCGGTTTATTAGAATATTCCTTGCAATGATTAAACTATGATGAAGGAACCTTATTTGATACCAATTGTTGGAATATTGTTTAATACTAAGAGAAAAGGGGGTGAATTAGTATTATCATTTTTCAACAATTTAAAACCACATATTAAATCAAAACAAATGATCAACAAAAAGGATACATAGAATTTAAACGTGGAAAACCTAACTTCACAAATGTTCTTCTTATTTTAAATAAATATTACATTTAATTTATGAGCTCCAACTCAAATTAAACACCAATTCCTTGTTTTACTAACGACAACTAGAAGGCGACTGCAACCCCCTAGATTTTACCAACACCGACTAGAGGGAAGCACCAAATCCCTAGTTTCTTCAACTATAACTTAAAATATACTGCAACACCTTGGTTTACCAACTTCAACTGGAAGGAGGCTACAACCTCCTTTGCAGGCTCCAACCTTCCCTAGCACCACCAAACCTCCATTTTTATGATAAGTACTTCAATCTTCAAATCTTCAGAATCTTCTTTGGATTCTATTGCATATCTTTATTTACTTTCTTGGCCTATGACTATGTTATTGATATTTAGATTTAAAGCACAAAGAAACACCCTCTTTCAAAACGAATTTCCATTTATATAGTCTTCCAATGGCCAAGTACACCAAACAATTGCACCTCTTCAATATAGGAATTATTGGTGTATAAATATGTTCAATATATATCTTACACTCATTTAAATGTCAATCTGGGATTTGTAATCAAAAGAGTTGTTACACTATATGTTCCAAGAACAGGTAACCTACTTAAGCTTGTTGCATATAGGAAATAATTAATAACATAAAAACTATGTTTCTAAGATCTATAAATACTTCAAACACCCTTGAACTTAGAAAATAAAACTGATAATGAGACTTATTCACACAAACAACCAATCAAAAAGGATTATATCCTAGAGAAACAAGTCTATTCATTCCAGGCTCATGAATTAAAGAGATGAATTTGAGAAGCTTGTCTCTTATAGTAATCAAAACAGTAAATAGCAACCAACTCCAATCACTCTTGAAATCAAAATCAATTCTAGCTTCATGCAATTCAAACAAACCAGTACAAGGAACATTCAACATAACTGAGAGACTTCATTATAAGGCATGAAGATGAGATATAAAGTCTTCTGATTCCTTGATGTATTAAATCTACTGCAATCATAAACTCAAGATATCAATCCACACTTCTAATAATTAAATGGCAACCTTCAATGTTTGAGAATGAAATATCTATTTGATCTAACACCTAACTGTTCACACCAATCCAGAAACAATTAACTCAATGCTGAAATCTGAAAATAGATTAAAGATCATTAACACACACTACTGTAAAATACTCACACAATCACACAAAACATATACAGGGGGGTTTACCTTGGTTGGGGCAGTGGGCCCTTTCCGAACCAACAAGGAACCTCTTAAGAAAGTAACAGACTAAAATGTTTCACTGACACTCAGGAATTGACATAGTAGATCTTTTGCATTAATTCAATTGGTAAATTGGATCAACAGTTCTTCACTTCATACATAGGAACAATATGTATTATCTATTTCTGATAACAAACTTCATTACATTCCTTATTATCCACACCTATCACCTATACAGTATTCCTTATATATAAGGTAAACTGATACTACCAATATCTATGGATAAGTACTAAAAAATTTCAAAGATATTACACTTGATATTTACATCAAATCTCTAGGAATTGACTCCATCCTCATGACACAAAGTGCATGAGTGATGGATTCTCTCGTAATATCAAAAACTGATTTGGGATCTTCTGTTCAACTGCCTTCTCGAAATCTTCATCATTATACTGGTCCAACTGGTGCCTGCTGGAAACAAAGGTTTTGGTACCGGAATACACACAGTCATGAATCTGAGTACCAGAATGGATGCGAAGTAGACAGTACTGGAATAGTGCATGACTTGGTACTGGAATGGATTTGGAGCGGATAGTACCAGATCAAAACTGCCTTAGGTACCGAAATGGATTTGGTACCCTATTGCATGATGACTGGTAGTACTGGAATAGCGCAAGTATTGGATAGGATGCTCATGAGTCAAACCATTAGGACTATACAAAATAAAACACTTTAATCAAATTAATTCAATAAAGTTAAACAAAACATGCTTTAAATCATCAATTACCTCTTGTGACCATGAACAAGGCTATTAGTTATGTGTTTGAGAAGAAATATTCAAGCATAGGCTTATAACATAGGAAAAAAGGTGCAGATATAAGGTAAGATAGGGAATTATATATGTCAAAACAGAGACTCAACACGAATGTATCTCTTCATTATACGTATGTGCCTTTTCAACATAAGATATTAATCATACTATTTTAATTAATACAATTTCAATGAACCATTGTGCCTTTTAGATCATTTAGTCACATTTTCAATTGGGTGAATAGATTTTAACTATCATGATTCAATTCCCTTTTACCTTACCATAGCTAAATGCCACAATGGTTTGCAAATACCATGTGCACATACCATTTCCTCTTTCAATTTTTCCCTTTTTCTTTAATTCCACTTTCACTTTTACCTTTTTCTTTAATCCAATTTCACTTTTACCTTTTTATTTATTCCACTTTCATATTTACTCCTCTTTTACATAAACTCCACTTCCACCTAACTTTTCAACTTTTTTTATTTATTAAAGTCATATTTCTATTTAGTCCACTTTTGGGTAAAATTTGTTTCCACTTGAAGTTTTCACTTTTGTATTTATTAAAGTGATACCAAGGTCACATTTATATTTAATCACTTACTAACCTTTGATAGATATTTGATCACTTACTAACCTTTGACATCAAAGACAATTTATTCAACAATTGACTGCCTGAGTGGATCTAACCATTGGTGGTTGCTGTAATTTGTTTGGGTTTGAAAGGTCATCCAACTTCGGCCTAAAAAACTGATGACTAAAAATTGCTAAGAAATATTGACTACAGTGTTGATTTGATAGACTCAAGGGTTCTCGGTGCTGCATCAAAAAATTTCCCTTCGAATACACTTTGAAATGATAGTGCATGAGAAAGTATTCAAGAGGGTGACCCACCAGTATTCATTCTATTCATTACGATCATGTCTCAACAGAATATACATTCACTAGGAAAACTTGAATCGACCAATGTAGTAATTGAAATTGTCTCATTCTTTCATTTTCATTATTTCATTCTTTCAAAGCACTTGACTAGGTGATCCCTTGTATTCTGGTAGTCTACTGTGTTCCTGTAACTCAATATTCCTATAGCTTTTACTGCAGTTCCATATCATACTCCACTATGGTACTTCTTTTCTTCATGTTGACATCAATGCCAATATGGTATTTCCATCAGATCTTAGGATGTTGAGGAGTTTTGGTGTAGTAATTAGTGTTGTTTGGGAGTGGTTCATAGCTAGGAGGAGCTGGTAGCTAGATATTTTTCATGGTTTCACTAGCTAGGGTTTGTAGAGATTGACTTGTACCAACATTGTGATTAAGTTGTGGTATGTACTTGTACTCCAAATTATATATATATATATATGTGTGTGTGTGTGTGTGTGTGTGTGTGAAGTTTCTAGTTGTCCAAATATTGTGTATTCATAGATTTAATTTTCAAATTATGTTATGTTCATAAGTTAAGTAGATTTCAACACTTATTGTTCATGTTGATTTGACATAAAATATCATTTAATTGGTTAAGTCATTTACCACATATTTAGAATATAAAGGTGCATATTTATTGTTGTTATAATATGTTGTAACATGACATTTTAAATTTTTTATATGCCTTGAAAAGTGTGCCCTAAGGGATGTGGCATTGTGGTATTGAAGTACACTCATATGGTATTATTAAAATGTTCTATCATGGTAGAAGAGGATTCTTTCAACTTTGTGGAGGAACAATTATAGGTTGAAGCTTTGAAGGGAGTTGATGGATGTTACATAAAACACATTTTCTTGTAAAGAGGGAGTGCTATCTTTTGGTATTATTCCAAAAATGTTTTCATCTTGCTAGGAGAGCAATATATCTCCTAGCCCATTGATGATGATTCATACACATATGGATGTATTATTTTAGGAGTATGATTGAACTTGGTTGGAGTGATAGAATGAAAATCTTCATGAGGAGTTTGTTTCCTTGATTGACATGATGACTAACTAGTTGGGTGCACACAATGGATGAGTTGGTTTCTTGACTAGGGGAGGTACCTACCTAGAAGGAGAAGCATTGGCCACTTGTAGGAGAGAACTTAGCCCTTGGAACATGGGACCATGTGATATTTACCTTGGAGTTTGGACACTTGATGATTCTTCAATTGAGAATCATACTTCATGGAGGTTAGTGATGGACCCTGACACATATATTGAAAAAGAGCATTGGAGTTTTGTAACCACATTGGCACACATGTTGAGGAGTGTTGGGCATAGGAGGACATATGGCACATAGTTAAAGGAGAATATTGTATGAGGGTACATATATAATGAACCATTTTTTAAGAGGGAGTGTTGAACTAAAAACCTATTGGATATCACACCACCTTAGAGGAGGGGCATTACATCCAAAGAGCATCACACACAAAGGGTGTTTGATATTAGGGTTTGGATAAACCCTTGTGTATTGTTATGTTGTAGAGTGTTCCATGTGAGGTTGAATTGTTAGTTTCTTTTATGGACACATGACCTTGTTTTATGTTATCCTCCTATTAACCCCTATATTTTCTCATTTGTAAATCTTGAGGGTTAGGGGCCAGTAGGTTCTATTTGGCTGGAATTCATATATTTTTTCAGAGATAGTTTGTATGAGCAGAAGATGATTCCCATTGAGTTCAAATACAAGATTTGTTAAGTGATTTTTTCTTTCTTTAGAGATAGAGTATGCATGGTTTTTCAGTATATTCGTCAGAGATATCTATTTTTAGCATTTCTCCTACTTTTGAGGAGACATAGTTCATAGGTGTGCATGTTAGAGATGGTGGTATATTTGGGATCCTTGCGATATTCTGAGTTCGATGAGATAATCTCAGTAAGCATGCGAAGAATGTTTTTGCAATGTCTTGCATGTCAATTGTAACCACACATTCATACTCCCCATTGAAAATCGATTTTCGTTGAGCCTAATTTCATCGACATGTAAACATTTTCTATTTTTAGCAGTATGCCATGCAAAGTGACACGTGGAATCCGTGTAGAGATAAAAGTTGGAATTTTTTGGATGTGACATGTGGAAATCCTTGCGATGACATGTGGCAGCCTCATATTGTGACATGTGGTGGCCTCCTCAAATGACAAATGGCAGCACTAGGGAACATGCATGAGATTAGGATGAGGTAGTAGGTGTTGGGAGTCAACTAGACATTGGATAGAGTCATCTAGGTGCATGCATGAGTCAATCAGTGTGGACTAGGGACACATGCATCTATTTAGGAGTGAGTTGGTGCATGGAGGAGTTTATGAGGTGCATATATGGAATGAACTAGAGCACCTCCTACTCTCTCTCTCACTTCAATCACTCTCACTCTTTCACTTAGTCATGAGTTTATCTCTAAGTCTCTTCAGTCAACTAAGGAAACTCCTTTATTCTATCACTTTCATATCACCTCAACTCCCTCTCTCTTCCATTTCACTACAGTCTCCCTTTTGTCATCATTCAAATTTCATTCCTTCACTCCTCACTTATTAGTGCACATTTTCCCTCTTTCTTTAGTTCTTTTCCACTTATGGTTGCATGCATGGAGACACCACAGGAGTACACTCACCTTGAATTGGGAACATCATAACTCTTCTCTGGTTGTCACTAGTGCATGGAGACACCACTCCTAGAAATTTAGGTACATGGCCACATCATTCACTCTCTTTCTCACTCATGTGCATGGCTAGGGAGAGGCCTCTCTTGGGATATTCACCCAACCCATTCTCTATATTAGCAGTGTTTCTCCATTGGTACACATGTGGATGTTCTTCAATGATGACATACTCCATCAACCTATTTCTCTCTTTCTCTCTATGCTATCTTCTCTTCTCAGGTGCAAGGATCATCATTATAACAATTTTTGTAATCCATCTTTTTGCCGCAATCAACCTCTTGGAAATTCAGAAATAGAACATTTTTGTGGTCATATCAAGCCCTCATGGATTGCCGTTATTGTAAATGTTATTTGTGCATGATTTGGAAGTTTTAGCAGGTTATTTTTGTGTATTCCAACCACTTAATAACACATATTCTATCCTTCATTTTTATCTTTGCTTAGATAACGTTGCAGGGATTCCACCACAAACATTAAAAAAAAATAATTTTAAAGGTTTATGTTCATTTCTTCTGTAACATTAAGACCCTATGAGTTACTTGAATCAAAAGAAAGTTTGAATATTATGTCTTCAATCATTTCTCCTCTTGCTACTATTGCATTTTGATTCATCTTATCCATGATTGAGCACTCTTTATTATCAAAAACTAACTTTGTTTCACTCCATCATATGACCTACATAAAGTATGTTCTTCTTCAACACTGGTGTCAACAATCTGTCCTCAATAAACTTCTTCTTTCAATGCAATGATGGAATTGCAATTGTGGCTTTTCCTTTAACTTCATAAACTCTATCATCACCAAAGATAACTTTACCAGAATAATTGTCATTTATTCTGGTAAACAACTCCTCTTGAGATTTCATATGAGTTGAACATCCCGAATCAATATCATAGGCTTCACTTTCTTCATTATGTGCCATAAAACTTGATATGAATAACTTCACATTCCTTGCTTCTTCAACAAATGTATTGACACCTTTATATTCCATATCTCACAATTTTTCATAACAATATTTTTCAATATGACCAAACTTATGACAATAATAACACTGTGGTCCTTGTATTTCTCAAGATCTATCTATTATCACTCTATAAATTGCCTTGCCTGTGGAGGCAAATCACAAAGGTAACCTCAAAACCACTTTAGAGCTGAAAATAGCCCTTTCAAATGAGAGAGGGATCTCTCTTTACAACTTAGTTAAGAATGGAAGGTTGTACAATTATGCACAATGGATATATATGTAATTTAGAAAATTTATAAGGTTTCTGGTAGAGATGAGAAAGAGTCCATTGGGCATGGAGTCAATTTTAGTACAATATGAACTATCATTGACTGGTTTTAGAGCTATCAAGGAAGCATAGGCTAGGTAGATGATAATATTTTTGTGAAAATATTGTTGTAACATAATGGAAGAAGGAGAAAACAACTAACTACATTCAGAGCATCAACTAGGATGAATTCTTACTGTGTTTTTTAGAAGAAATTACAATACTTAATGGCTTCATCTAAAGCATCGAAATTAGATGAATTTTAAAATGTTAATTTTTTATTAAGTATATGTAGGTTACATATGAAATGAAAAATAAAATAGGAAAACACATACACAATAGAGAAGAACACACTTCATATCATCAACACAAGAATCTCTGGTAAGAGTAGCTCTATATTTCTGACTGATATTCCATTAAAATTCAAAAATTACAAAGATGCTAAAAAATATGTCTCTTCTATCCTTTTCCAACCCTTTGTGTATTTGAAATTACAAAATATATAGAAATAGTTGATCCTAGGCTCAAGGATTTGAGATCAACAGTTTCCCCATGAACATATTTGGTTACAATCAAAATCGGATCTGATTACAACTATTTTTCAAAAATATAGGAACAAACTTTGACTTCATTTACTACACAATATTCCTTAGATATTTTGAACCTTCTATACAAATGGTCAAGTCATGCAATGTTGAAGTTGAGTTGCACATGTGTTGACAATTGGAAAATCGAATCATACTTATCGGATGTTGATTTGGTAAAACAGGTTCAACTTCACAGCATATTGTAATCTACAACAAATTTCGCAGGAAGCCCACACTGAAAAACTTTGTGCAAGCCTGTAATCATTTTTTTGATTGCTGATTTTTGTATGCAAGGTAGTGAGGAGTCTGATACTCTTCTCAAAACACAAAACTTGAAGACTAAAACTTGCCTTGACATAATCCAAAAACTCAAACCTGAAACATTCTCTAGCTGCATAATCAAGATATGATATATTGATTTGAAACTTTGTGCATAGTCAAAATTTTGAAAAAATTGATGAGCATCCGACTTATGGCCTCTGACCATCCATAAGTCATTCAATTTATACTTGGGCTAATACATCCAAGTTCATTTTATCTTCTTCTTATCGCTACTACAACTTTTGCTTCAGGGCTCTATTTTATGCTTTTAGGAGTTTGTTCCGCCGATAGAGGTTTTTTACCTGCCTGTGCAGAGGCAAGGATATTATTATCATTTTCTTTCCATTTTCAAGGGTTTCCTCATATAGGTAAAAAAATTTAGATATATTTTTTTATCATTGTTATTTCCTTAGCCCTCATATGTGTTATGGTATTATGTGTCCTTTTAATTTGGTGTCTTAGTCCCTGCACTGTTCCATCATTCCTTGGTGAAAGTTGTGTTTCAAAAACCTTTGCAACCACATGTTGGACAAGGGATTCAATGACATCTATTTATGTTAAGGAATGTTTTTCGACAACATTCATGGTTAAGTGCCTCTTAGGATTTTCCTCCACTACCCTGCTCTTTATTTTGTTTCCTTCGCTGGAAGGTCTCTCTATGATTTTATCAACAACTTCACGGGTGAAGAAAACATTTTTACCTTTCTTTTTTCTTTCAGAAGCCTTAGGAGCATCTGCCTCAATTTATCTTCTTTGTTCAATTGGTGTTTTTCTTTGTTTCCCTTTAGAACTCTCCGAGCCTGTTGAAACTATCTTTCTAGATAAAGAAGGTGGAATTTTCTTGGTTTGGAGAGTGGTAATCTCGGAGGGAAAGCTTGTTGAGGCTAAGAATGAATCCCACTCAGTATTTCTCTTCTTGAGTTCTTCCAACACTAAAATTTTGATAAGAGAGAAATGAAATAGGTTGACCTGAATCTGTTTGGTTCTGGTCTGCACCCTGTCTGTCATGTTTCCAAGACTCATGTATAGATAATAAGGAAAATTGAAGGGTTTCTTTCTTGTGAAATGCATCAACAACCTTATATGATACTTGTAAACTGTTAGGGTCCTAACCCGCACATAGGTAGAACAATATATTTGGATGTAATAAAGGTCAATATTAATAAGACCTTTCAATAAAATAGAATAAAGTGGATGTAAGAAGACCTAATAGAAGCTTCTGCTTCTAGAAGGATCTTCCTCTAGATGCTTCTTTTTAGTATAAATAGGAGTCGAGGGTATGAGAACCCTAGCTTGGATATTATTGTAATAGAGCTCTGCTCAACTAGAGGTTGCCCCTCGAAGAGGCCCATGAACATTAATTTCATATTCAAAGTGCTATTTCTATTGTTATTCTTATATCATTTCAGTGTTATTGTGGTGAATGTTCTGGTTATATTGCTGTTATTCTACCATTACTAGCATTTTATTTTTGTTCTGCATACATTTTATATCTGGTATATTACAAGTGGTATCAGATCACTTTCCTCGGCAGAAAGTGTGGGTTAAATTTTTTTTCAAGGTAGAGATGTATTCCAGCGTCTTTAAGCCATAGAGATCTTTCGTTACGTGCATAAACCCACAGTTGAGGGATTCATACACGCAGGAAATGTAAGTGGTACTTAAGTGCACATTTGTTGGCCACCCTTGTAACCCCTGTTGGTACCCCTTCGAGTGGTATCGCATCATATAGCACCTGTGTACGGATCGACCTAGATTACCTGAATCCCTCTTTAGATAAACCGATCAGCTGCCTGACTGCTATAGTGTCACCGAGAACAACACTAAGGAAGATACTCTCTAGTACCTGGGTAGTCAGGTAGTACGAATAAGGGTACGATCTATCCTCCTTAGTTAGTGCCCTTAGATATTGGGTCAAGTACTACTTTTGGATCTCGCACATATATCAGAGAGCTATAGCACAGGGAAAACCCTTGTCTGTAGAACCCTTGAATACCTAACCCTTGGGGACAGAAACATAAAAAAATTAAAATAGACAAGATCTATTGCCATGCAATTGTGTTCGGGTTGCCAAGTAAATACACATTTCTTTCTGGTTAAGCATTTGGGAATTTCCTCTCTGTAGTATTCTTCAAACTAGAGTATAAATCCGTAATAAATAAATAAAAAAATCTGGAAAATTTTTCACCATTATTTCAGAGCTATTCCATTGGATTCATCTCTTCGCCCTTATCACATTCATCCATATCATTTTTTCGGCAAATTTTGTTTACCCCGCCCGCCCCTTTTCAGTTCCCCCATCCTCATGGCCCATACTTGTAGCCAAGACTTGGAAGCTCGCTTCAACACCTTGCAATTTGGTCTCATTGAGACCCAACAAGAAGTGAAACAACTCAGTGCCAATGTTGCTGCCATCAATACAACCATGCAGTCCTCAATGGGAGAAATCAAAAAACACCTCACCACCCAGCTTGAATCAGTCTTTTCAGCACTCTGCACCAAACTACATATCCCTATAGATAACCCTTTCTCTTCCTCACCCCCACATACTGAAGGTGACCATTCCTCTCATTCCCATACCTTGCAGAACCATCACTTTCAACATGACCTACGCCTTCCACGGGTGGATGTGACTAAATTTGATGGGTCGGACCCCACTGGTTGGGTAACCCAAATGGAACATTACTTCTCTTTATACAACATTACATATGACTTGTCCAAACTCTGGTATGGTGTTCTCCATCTAGATCAAGAACGTTGGCAATGGTGGCAATGGAGAAAAAATTCTCGTCAAGGGTATATTGCTTGGACACAATTTGTGGCAGAGCTTTATGAATGCTTTGACACTGACACCAACCATTTGGGTGGTTTGAGAAAGCTGAATCAATTAGGAATAGTGGAATACTTTATAGCTTCCTTTGAGTGTCTGGATTTTAGAACAGAGGGCATGTTTGATGCCTTTTTCTGAGAGTGTTTTATCAGCGGCCTCAAGGATGAAATTCGGGCCCATGTCCTCATGGCTCGGCCTGAGAGTTGGGTGGAGTCTACCAAAAGAGCTAAAGAAGCACAACAGGTTGTATCTTCTCAAAACCATAAACCCTCCTTCATCCCTCGCCCTAAACCAGTAAATCCCACTACTCCCTCTGCTCCACTAAAGATCTAAAAATTGACCCGGGCTGAAATGGATGAACGCCAACTCAAAGGCCTTTGTTATAACTGTGATGGAAAATATTTCCCGGGCCACAAGTGTAAAGAACAAAAGATTTTTGTGGCCATATTTGAGGAGATTTCAAAAGAAGATGAGGAAACTCCCTCTATGTTTGAATCACCTGAATCCATTGACATAACCCCTCCCTTAGACCCTCCCAAAGTAGAACCAATCATTTCCCTCAATGCTCTCACTGGCTTCTCCGCTCCCCAAACCCTCAAGCTAATCAGTTACATCAAGCATTGAAAGGTCATCATTCTGGTTGATTGTGGCAACAGCCATAATTTTATTCATCATCGCATTGACTAAGAAACTCATTGCTGCATCCATGCCATCAATAATTTCCAAATCATGATTTCCAATGTTGGTTCCATGAAATGTGGAGGGTGTTGTGAAAATGTGCGTCTCCAAATTGGTGACTACCAACTGAAATCCTATATGTTTTCTATCGACATGGGAGGTTGTGACATTGTGCTGGGTGTAGACTGGCTAAGGACTTTGGGTCCCATTCTCATGGTTTTTAAAGGGTTAACTATGCAATTCGATTAGGACTCAGAAGGGCCACCAATATAAGTTCCAAGGCATCACCGTAGGTTCACCTAAGATCATTAGTTCCCATCGCATGGAAAAGTTTCTCAAAAAGGGTCATTCTGGTGTTATCTCCCAACTCCATGCCATACAAGCAACAGAGACACCCTCCGTACCGAAAGACCTCCAAGCCATCCTTTCTAAACATCAATTGGTCTTTTCCACTCCCCAAGGCCTCCCTCCTTCCTGTGGTGTTCATGATCATTTCATTCCCCTTGTACCAGGAAGCCTTCCTCCCAATATCCGTCCGTATTGTCACCCCTTTTCCCAAAAAAATGAAATTGATAAAATGGTCCAGGAACTCCTTAATGTAGGTGTTATCCGCCCTAGTACAAGCCCCTATTCATCTCCTATGGTCATGGTCCTGAAGAAATAAGGTTTTTGGCGAATGTGTCCTGACTTCCATGCCCTCAACAAACTTACCATCAAAGACAAATTCCCCATTCCTATCATTGGCGACCTCTTGGATGAATTGAGTGGTGCCCAATTCTTCACTAAACTGGATCTTCATTCGAGCTACCATCAGATACGTATGAAAGAGGCAGATATTCCCAAGACTACCTTTAGAACTCATGAGGGCCACTATGAGTTTTTGGTCATGCCCTTTGGCTTGTGTAATGCCCCCTCCACCTTCCAAAGCCTCATGAATCA
>JASDQU010507009.1:7233-40591 GCA_032191745.1 Picea mariana
TAGACTATCGCCCCTTTGGTTCATAACTTGCATATGACCACGCGTTTTATTACCGTGGTGCTGAACCAGTTCTCGTCAACTATCCAGAAGGATGTTCATGCCCAATCCATGTGACCAATAGCATGATCGTAGGCTCTGGCTTACCTACCTTTCAATTAAAACCCGGTCACCTTTACCTATGTGATTAAACCTCTACTGTCAATCTTGATCCAAGATCAACAATTGGATTTGTTTTCTAACCCTCGAGCACCTTACACGCAAGATATAACCTTCTTCCCAGATCGACGATCCAGGTGCGTTGCGGAACTTGAACTTGCACACGCATTAATTCTAATCCTGATCTCCACAATGGTGTTAAACCTTGGATAAACGCTTACCGTTGATATGTCGATTGATGATATCGACAGTCTGTTGGATTGCAGAGTCTGAACTTGCACAGACATTAATTATGAACTCGATCTCCACAGTTGCCTTTTGTCATTGATCTTCTCTTCAGTAATCCGATGGTCCAAGATTGATCAATCGTTGACTTATTGATCAGAAGGTTTGGATCTGTCCTTCCAATCATCCAACGACTACTGTACTTTGACCTCCTACTTACGCTGTGAGTGTTCTCTCTCCTTATCTAAGGGTCACGAATGATATTGAACCTTCATCGAATGGTTCATGTTTCTCTCACCTTCCTGAGGTTTATGCATTGCACACTTTTCTTTTGCACGGACCCTGATATTATTGTCTCTCTGAGCTTCATTCCACACTATCTTCAATGTGAATCTTGAAGCATTGTTCCTCTTGAGCTTCGCCGCGATAATTTTATGAATCTCTGATGATCAACGAACATCAAGATATTTTCTCTCTCAGCTCTGTAACAAAACTTAATACCTAAAACCAATCCTTTATCCTATAATTATCAACACAACCTAACATAGACAGGTTCCTTGATCATGAGATAGAGACTTACTTAACCTCCACAGAGAAATTCAATGCACAGATATTCTCTTAACAAATATTCTATATTCATCAATTGTACATTTATTGTACATACAATTTACATAGGCTCGCAGACCTTCTAGTCTTTCTTTGACCAAACCTCTTTCCTCTCTTGGCCCGATTATCATTCAGTTGGCCTCGTCAATGCCTGAAGGCTTACAACTTTTTTACAAAAGGATTCTGCAACCATTTCTTGTTCATATCCACAATCCACTCAACAATATCCTAAGAATCCTCTAGATCCACAAAATCATCAACCAAATCCTAAGTCTATGATCACAATCCCTATGAGATATAATATATACTAAGATATCTCGACCTTCATGTTCTCATATATTCGAGAACAACTATAATTCAATCCTCACACACACATTACATTCCAATTCCTCAAAAACATAGGAAAATACATTAAATCATACTTATGGAACCTAAATGAAAGACCCCCTATCTCTAATCAAATATACAATGAATCTGAAGCAGGATGCACCTGCACCACATGCCCAATTGGCATCAATCCAAATTGATCTTATAGATACTAGAATTATCAATGCATCTTACGAAATCATTTAAAAACGTTTTTTCAACAAACTGAATCTATTCATCATATTTGACAGTTGTTTGAAGTAATCAATGTTCTATGAAATATAACATAGGAGAAAAATGAACCTTTGTATCATTCACAACACTTTGTTGATGCTGGTCGACAAGCATATGTAAACATACTTTCCCACTAATAGCCTCGACGACACAATTGTGTTCCAATATTATCCCTTAATTATGTAATGTGGCAATTAGGCCATATCTTGCAACTTTTGTGACAAATGTGAAAATGTCCTTGAATGCCTCTTCGTAATGCACAACTATTGCATGAACTGACAAGATACATTTTTTTCCATGTCCCTCTTGTAGCAAGTTCCTACAAATCATTTGGATCTTCATGTATTTTGATACAAAATGAAAGTTGTGTAAAAATAGGAAACACTCACCTACTAGAAATATTCTATGTTGTGTACTACTTATACTTCTAAACAATACATCTTGATAAAGATATCTATGAAGTTTGAAAGAAAAATAAATTTTGACTAAACATAAAAAATAATTGCATGTCCATGGAATACAAAGAACATAAATGTTGGATTGCAAAATCCAAGGATGATTTTAACATTTAGAAGTTAGAATGTAGTTACTTTAGACCATAATGTAGTTTTCCCTTGTACTAAAATTGTTAGATTTTAAAATCAATTTTATTGGTTTTTAGAAAATGATTTAATATAGTATTTAGTGTAAAATATGTATGGAATTTGAGGTTTGCTTCTATAAATCTCTATTATTGGTGATACCATATAAATGTTTTATTTATGTCCTAGTGTATATGGTTGTCAATGCAAATATATTGCAATTTTTTTCTTGCCTCCTGCAAAAAAACACAACATGCCATAAGATTTTCTTTGTGCATTCATTCTGAAGATAGAAATGACTTCTCTCAAAGAAGATAATTTGATAAAACAATAGTGATAGTGAACAACCCAAATGATAGAGTGATTATTTTATAGATTAAATTTTGATACAAAAAATATTGAATTGATTTATGGATTATGTTAAAAACTAGATTTTGATATTCAAAAAATAATGCAACAGATGAATAGTGTTCATAGGAAAAAAAAATAGGTACTCAAGGTGTAGGACAGTCGGTGACAAAGTGTGATATTAAGGCACTCTGTGATGTTAAAGTCATCGGTTCGAAACCTACATGGTCAAAAAATCTAGCCATGTTAAGGGTTGGTGTGGCTCAGGTCAGGTACGATCCCCGAGTGATTTTGATGGCTTAGATGCCCCTAAGTCACGGTTTCTTAAGCCACATGATAGTCCCACAGGTCACGGACAAACTAGCAAACCAAAAAAAAAAAATAGGAAAACCAAACAGGATCTGGTCTCATGTTTTGTATTTGTCATATGCATGAAAATATGGACCAATGTTTTTGAAGGAGATGTTCTAGTTCTATATGGTCCTACTTCCATGAAAACCTCAAACTCACCACCAAAAGTGCAAGTTGTACATGTTGATATTGTTGACAAACATGGTCAAATGAAAATAAATGTGAACATTATTGATAACCTCATATCACAGCTTTTGGGGCATTTTTTTTCTGGTAACATTGTTCATATAATAGGATTATATATATATATATATATATATATATATATATATATATATATATATATATGAAAGAGGAGATGAAGGTCATAGCATTGCATTGACTACAAAATCTGTAGTTGAAAAAATATTATTGGTTTGTATTGAATGTAGAGTGACTCTGAGAACTACAATCAATGCACTTTTGGAAGAAAATGATGGTTACTCAATTGACATTTTTGTAGAAATTATTGTAGGATGTCGTCAAAACAATCATTGATTTCAAATGTTCATGAAAGATGGTGAAACAACAGGTGACATTGTCACAATAAACATTTTAATCTTAGCATGTTTTTTATTCAGTTTGGTCAATTGCATCTTGTAATTTGATATTTTTACATATTTCATATTTCCGTGTTACTTTAATAACAAAAATTTACATTTGTCCAATGTTTGTGGGGTCCACTTGAATGAACATTAAAAAAAAAACATATTTTGAAGTCCAAAAGTTGATAGCAATAGGAAAACAACCATGCTTATGTTAAAAAACATGGTTAGAAATGGCCCAAAATGATATCTCAATATACGAATAGCTTTGTCTACTTTCCTTGAGCCACTCAATGATGACTCTACAAAGTCTTATTTACAAAGTATTACAAAAAATATTCAAGCAATTTTTTAATCGTATGGTTACTATTCAAACACATTTTCTTTTATAACTAATTTCTATTATTTGTTTTTCAACTTTTTGTCACACACTAACAAAAAGTCTATGGTCCAACAAATATATTGCAGCTTACTGGAGTAATCAAGCCACTTGATGTTTTTTTGAGTCCATTGAAACCATTTTGAATGAAAGTAAATAACTTGTTAGAACAACGAAGTTTTCAATAGATGGCATGCTATATTGCACAAAATGTGTTAGTAAAATATCATGTTCATATAAACATTATCTACAATGTACAATGCAAAAAATAGATGGAAACATCAACTACATTTTTCGTACAGAACTTCTACAACAATTATTTCGAAAACTTATACAAATACCATATGCACAATACAAACAAAACATCTCATAAACTACTTTCATTTTACGAGGATTTTCCATCAATAAAATGTTTACAATGACAATGAATAACATTACTGTTCATGTCAAAACAAATTGACATGCTTACATACATGCACGTAATTTGATTTACTTTATATAATTTTTAATATAAAAAAAGTGTTTTGCAAAATCATTTTGATTTTCTACTTCCAAAACTCATTTCTGATTAACATATTTCTTTTCGTGGCTTTTGCAGACTTCCATGGGATTCTAAAAACAAGAATGAAAAGAAAGGGTTCGGAGAAGAGCTAAACAACTAGAAGATTATACATTCTGATGTTTTGAAATTGTTTTTGATTTGACAATTATAAGTATATGTTTTTAAAGAAACTCTCAAGTACAAAAGTCGTAGTTTAGTTATAAATGTTTTCAAAAACTTTTGGATTAAGTTATTTAGCCAAATTATTATTGTTGATATGGATTTCTTGGCCATGGGTTTGGTTATTGTATTTTGTTCACTAATTGATTTTCAAATACACGTTCATATATTTGTTAATTATAGATTAGCATATTGCTTTTCAAAATGATTTTCCAACTAAAAATGTAAAGTTGTTTTGTTTAAAACCATATAATAACAAATATTACTTACGAGTCCTATAGAAATTGCATACTTATAATTTATAATACCGAAATGACAACTTCTACTTTCAAGTAAATGACATATATTAACTCAATTACAAAATAATAATGATATAGTTATTTTTATTATTCCAAGTTGTTGTTTTATTTAATAAAAAAAGTTGTTTATGACATAATTGACTATCATATTCGCATGTAGTATTTGACAAGTTTTGGCATGTAGTATTTGATAAGTTGTGTATTTTAGGCTAGATCTACACTGAGAATGACTATATTGCTACATAGGCAATCAAGACTTAACATATTCACATATAGTATTATATTTGACATAGGTATTTTAGGTTAAATATGCATTGGTGTTGACTATATTGCTACATAAGCAATGAACACATTCAAATAAATATTTTTTTACATTAAATCTTTGTAATATTTTTTTTCAACTATGTTAAGTGGACATGTTTTTGCATTCAGACAAAGTCACGATCTGCAACGCAGTTAGAACAATGATTGTAAGAACAAGAGAAAAAATCATAACGAAACACCCATGGATTAAGGCCCTATTATTATTATTTAAGGGGGCCTCGATAATTGGGGAACTTCAATAATGTTTGGGAAGTTTTCATGTAGATAAGAGACCTTATCCCTATAATACAGGCCTTATTATAATAGTAGGGGTCGTCTTCTCCTTTCCCCATTATTGTACTGCCTCCAGTGGCAGTACATAGCGATGAGTTAGTTTTGACTTTAGTATTACTTTTGGTTTGACTTAAAACATTTCACTCAAACCTTATGTTGAACATACAAAACAGTAAAAAATATTTTTTTTATAATAAAAAATTATGTTTTTCTTGTATCTTATTGGTCCATATATTTAGAGTGTTATTGCAAGCTTCACTTTATTCGAGAAATAATACAACCCCTGAATTGGCGCCACGTCTTCAAGATTTGAATAAGTAGTTCAAAGACAGTGCATCACAACATACTACCCTTGTTTATATAAAGCAAAAGTAGACTTGATTCTTATTATTATCTCTCTCATCGTGAGTATCTTGTCCATTTCATAATGACACACAATATCAACTATGTCGTCCTGTGTCCATATTAGGGATTACATATTCTCAATTTCTTTGATTATCACCCTTTGTTGCAAAATGGCAATGCCAACACACAACATGTGAATAACAAAACCTACACATGTTGTGTGGTCCATGCATGCTCCATCCAAATCCCTGGGAAAGAAAGAGACATCGGTCCATGCATGCTCCATCCAACTTCCTTGCAAAGGAAGAGATGACACTTGTTTGTTTGGATTTAAATATGTTTTTTTGGATTTTGAAAGCACAAAAGAGTACTGAAACCAAAAATATACATGCTCATGAATTATCTATGTTCCATAGATGCTAACTTGTACCAAACATTTAATATCTAATGTTTTGTGCAAAATTATATCCATGTCGAGTGTTTGTCGTTTCTAAGTTTGGACAAACATGAATACAATTGCATATTTATAATTTAAATTGATGTATTATCTATGAAATGTTAATAATTCAAATTGAAAATAAAAATTACATAAATACTTTTCAAAATTATTTAAATAAAAATACTATAATAATAGTATAAATATATAATAATATGATAAATTAATACAAATGTATGATATATTTATATGTAATTTTTAAAATCGATCATAAATTTATATTTATTTTGTTTGTTTTAATATTTATTAGATTTTAAATTAAAATGAATTTATATTAATTGTTTTTTGTTGTTGAAAACTAAAATTAGTTATGAAGGAAAATAGATTGTACTGAGCACTCTAAGTCTCAACTATGTAACTTTTAGCACCTTCTAATCTCAACAATGGTGGTTGGTTTGGGAGAGGGCATTGATCTCTCCTATTGAAACATCCTAGAAGGAAGTAATAGATCTCCCCTTGGAAACCCAAGAAAATCTATGCCCAGTAAGCAGTCAGAAACTTCTCCCATGGAGGAGGAATTGAAAGGAGGCATAGTGATGTAGGAGCATCTACATCAACATTAAAAAGAGGACAGGTTGAAGAAAAGCACATCATTCAACGCATGCATAAAGCTGATTTGGATTCTTCAGAAGGAAAGCACACCTTTTTGAATTTGAAGTTTTTGAAAAGAAATGTAATAAATGATTGGAGGCTGAGGCCATCCCTGAAGATCCTCTCCGATCAGTATCACTTTAATGTAGAGGTTGTATTGTACATAAGTTGTGCATTAGCCCCTATCTTCTTTGTAAATGTTAATAACTTCATAGTCCTTAGTAGATGGATGCATTAAATCCTGATAGGATAACATTAGGTTGTTGGGGGGAATGCTCGATGAAGCACCCCTTGTATATATATTTGTATCTTATGCCCAAAGGAGGTTGTTGTTGTTGCTCATTTTGTGAAAGTTGTTATTGAAAAAAAAGAGAGAGTTGTTGTTGTTGTTGTGTTAGACAGTGAGCATTGTATAAGTTTGTTGAAGCAACAGTGGAGAACTGCCTCTATGTATGTATATTTTATCACTTGAATGAATAGAAAATATAAGATTTGACCCAAATGTTTGGTGTTTTTGTTACTGTGTTTATCTAAATGAATGATATGCTTCATGTTCATTTAAATTAGTTGTTTTACTTATTCTCGTGCTCATGAATGTATTTTGTGGTTAAATACATGAGTTTGTATGATTATAATAAGTTTCAATTGTTTCTGCTCTGAGAGCTCGTGCAAGAAGTGCACATTGTCCGCAAGGAGTGCATTGATAGATTTAAGTTTAACTCATAGAAGATCAGGAGAGATAACATTGAATCTTTGGTAGAAATAGTGCAGAGGAAGCACGGATCCACACAAGGACTATGCAGGAAGAGTCATTTCCAGACTTTCAGAGGAAGAACATTTAAGCATTATAGAGTTTTGAGGCTGCAAGACATATGCCCAAGGATCCAAAAACCTTGGAGAAAGAAGATCAGGAGAGATATCTACAATCAATACCGAGGAAGGATACTTAGGAAATTCCTAAGTCCGACTCTCTACAATGCGGTAGGAGTGCACAAAGGGAAAGCAGAGGTCTCATCTACCTCGAGTGGTAAAGCTCAGGATGGGCAGCGACCATAATTCCTTGAAGGGAATAATTTCAAGAAGCAACGGTGAAGATCCCGTGGGATATTTCCAGGAAGCTGACGACCGTCAGATCTAGAAGATTTGGGCAAAGGATAGCCATCAGGACCCTTCAACACTTAGTATATTCGGGGATTTTAATAAGTGTACAAGAAGCAGGACCATCAAAGTCCAGAAGGAGTGAAGTAACCGTGGTCGTTGATATGTCGCGAACATGCATCGACAAATCATTAAGTCAGAAGACTAGAGCTTCGTGAGAATTGTGAGGAGAAAAGGACCATTCCACCGAAGTCCCAAAGCCGAAGTGCAAAGGCGAATCTAGACCGTTGGATCCAGGGAAGGCACGTGGCGGAGATCCATGTGTTCGAAAGAGAGTCACTCCGAGAGAAATCTTTTGCAAGGGTGGAAGAACTCCCGAAGCCCGAAGGTGGAGTCCACCATCAACCATTGTTCTGTGCGAGTTTTATAAGTCGTTGATCCTTTTAGGGTTCGACGCTTCACACGTTTCGCATCTTCGGAGGGATCGAAAGATCTATTATTTGGGATTCTCTAAGTGTAAATATCCCAAAGTCTCTAATTGGGCAGGGTACAAGGGTTAATTCCTATTTCATAGCCTGTGGTCGAATGAAGGAGAGGGGCCTAGCAAAGGGAGTTAGCGCGTGAAAATTTAAATTTTTTCTTTAAGAAGAAAAGTGTTAGGGGAGAGCACCCATAGGTATTTAGAAAAATTGCATAGAGAGTAAATAGGGGCCCATGTAAACCCAAATTGGGACTCAATAGAATTCCTAAGAGCCAATCAGACTCAGAATTGATTGATCCTTGACCGGGAGGTCGAGCAGACCCTTGGAGAGGCAGGGGGTTTGTGTCAAGTGGTATCAGAGCCATAATTTAAGCTCTGTGTGAAGAAATATTAGTGCCATTCCGCCAAGAAGATGCAGGGACAGACCCGTAGTGAATCCAACAATGGAGGAGGAAATGAGGAGACTTCGTGCAAGGCTAGATGTCATGGAAACTGCACAAAGAAGAGCACCAGATGCAGGTGACATTAATGAGGAAAAAAGTGAAGAAGTGAAAGCTAAAGGAGCTGCAGGAGAATATGTTGTAGAATAATGCTTGCTGAGAGAATTTATAAAAATGGGAGCAAGAGAAAAAATGGAAATCGCATTGCATGAAGGAAATTTAGATGTCGAAGAATTGTTGAACTGGATCAGAGAAATGGACAAATACTTCGATTATGAAGAGGTTGATGAGGAGAAGAAAGTTAAACATGTTGTCACATTACTAAAAGGGCATGCAACACTATGGTGGGATGAATTGTAGGATAACAGAAGAAGCATAGGAAAACAAAAAATTAAAAGCTAGGATAGAATGGTATCCAAGCTAAAGGCTAAATTTGTACCCAAAGATTATTAAATAAATATGTTTAGGATACTATAGAACCTGAGACAGAAAGGCCTGACAGTGAAATAGTATATAGAAGAGTTCTATAGGATGAACATCAGAGTTGGTCATCATGAAAGTGATAAAGAAAAGGTTTCCAGATACATTAATGGCCTGATATATGAAATCTAGGATGAAATCAACATGGTGACTATGAGGACAGTTGAAGATTCTTATCAGGCTGCCCTGAAATAAGAAGAGAAGTTGGCCAAAAAACAAAGCCAACGAGGAAGAGGAAAAATCCCACACAGAGGTAAGGGAGTTGTCCATGACAAGTTCCAGAAACCCAAGGCCGAAACTAAAAAACCCCACAGTCATATAAAGAGAGGAAGAAGCTCCATAGGGAGACAATATGGTGGAAGAAATTATTTTCCTCGAGGAAGAGGAGGAGGTAGAAGAAGAGAGGTGGAATGATATGCCTTTGGAAAGACATGACATATGTCTTGAGAATTCCCCAAGAAAAATAAAGAAGGAGGAGAAGCTCACATTTCTTAAGCATGAAGAAGAAATGTTGAAGCAAAAGTTACTAAAGATGGAAAATCCCTCATGATGAGGTAAATTATCATGAAACTAGAGAAGGAGGTGGAAGCACCAGTACAAAGAAACAGTTTATTTAGGACTTCTTGCAAGACCAAGGACGAAGTTTGCAAGGTGATTATAGACAGTGGAAGCACTGGCAATTTAGTATCCACAGAGATGGTGGAAAAACTAGAGATGGATACTACTGCAAATCCAAATCCATATAAAGTATCATGGCTGCAAAAAGGACACTAGGTAATGGTAAGTAAACAATGCCAAGTTGAATTTAAAATAGGAGGATACAAATATGAGATTTTATGTGATGTAATACCCATGGATGTCTTTCATGTTTTGTTGGGAATACCATGGCAGTTTGACAAAAATTTCATACATGATGGGAGGAAAAATACTTACACACTTGAGAAGAATGACTGAACACACATGTTGTTGCCAATAGAGGATAAGAAATTGAAGGAAGAAACCAACACAAGCATACTTCTCATGAGTGGGAAGGAGCTCTTGAATGAATTCAGGAAGGAGCAAGACATGCAATTTGTTGTAGTGAGAAATCCTAGAGTCGTCTTTACAAGTACTATTGTGAATGATCTTCCTAAAGAGATTCAGGAGTTGCTGGAAAATTTTGTTGATATAGTGGTGGATGAGCTACCTTGCTCATTACCACCCATTAGGAGCATGAGCCACCACATTGACCTTATTCCAAGAGCAAGCCTACAAAACAAAGTAGCATATAGATTGACACCTCAAGATAATTAAGAGGTCAAGAATCGGGTTCAAGATTTGTTAGAAAAGGGTTTAGTCAAGGAGATATTAAGCCCATGTGCAGTACAAAATGTATTGAATCCTAAGAAGGATGGAGGATGGAGAATGTGTACAGATTCTAGAGCCATCAACCAAATCACTATCAGGTACAAATTTCCTTTACCCAAGATGGATCACTTGATGGATTGTTTAAGTGGAGCAAGTTATTTTTCTAAGATAGATTTTAAAAGTGGTTATCATCATATAAGAATGAGGGAAGGAGATGAATGGAAAACAACCTTCAAGACAAATGAAGGGTTATATGAGTGTCTTGTTATTCCATTTGGATTAACAAATTCCCCAAGTACATTCATGAGGTTGATGAATGAAGTATTCAAAGACTTCATAGGTAAATTTGTCATTGTGTATATGGATGATATATTAGTCTTCAGTAAAACTGAGGAGGAACATTTGAGACACCTAACATTTGTGATGAGAAGGTTGCAGCAAGAGAAGTTAGTTGATAAATTTAAAGAAGTCATATTCTATGAATACAAAAATCATATATTCAGGTTTCGTGATCTCTTCAAATCAACTAAAGATGGATCCAAAAAAGGTGAGAGCTATCAGAGATTGGCCATCACCAAGGAGTATATTCAAGGTAAGAAGCTTCTGTGGATTAGAAAGTTTCTATAGGAAATTCATTAGAAATTTCAATGGTATATGTGCACCAATATTAGACAATGTGAAGAAGAGACACACATGTTTTATGTGGATAGAAGAGGATGAGAAGAGATTTAGGATATTGAAGTATAAGATCATAGAACAACCAATTCTGGTTCTGCCAGATTTTGGAAAGACATTTCAGGTAAGGTGTGATGCTAGTGGATTAGAAATTAGAGCAGTCTTAAGCCAAGATAACAGACATGTTGCATATTTCAATGAGAAGTTGAATGATACTAAGAAAAATTACTCCACATATGACAAAGAATTATATGCAGTGATTCAAGCCTTGAAAAAATGGAGGCATTGTCTCATTCCCAAGGAGTTTGTGTTGTATAGTGATAATCAAGCCCTACAGTTCATAACCAGGCAGGAGAAACTAAATCATAGGCATGCAAAGTGGGTGGAATTTATGCAGAATTTCAATTTTGTTATTAAACATATTTCTGGTAGTGCAAACAAAGTTGTAGATGCCTTGAGTAGGAGGTGTTTGATTATGCAAGAATTCAAAGTGGAAACCTTGGGGTTTGAACACCTTAAGGAAATGTATGGTGAATATGAAGATTTCAAAGAAGCTTATGAAGCCTATACAAATCCTTTGCTAAGGAATAGGAGCCCATCGATGGAATATTTGCTTTAGGATGGACTATTATTCAAAGGGAGCAGATTGTGCATACCAAAATGCTCGATGAGAAACAATTTATTGAAAGAGAAGCATAGTGGAGGTCTAGCTGGACATTTAGAAGTGATAAAACATTTGCACAATTGAGTGGCTCATACTATTGGCTAGGCATAAGATATAAAGTGAATAAATTTATGAACAAATTCAAAATTTTCAAGTATGCAAAAGGAAGACAACAGAAAACTGGTCTTTATTATCCATTGCCTATTCCAAATAGGCCTTGGGATTCTATCATCATGGATTTTGTGTTGGGATTACCAAGAACCCAGAGGGGAAGTGATTCCATATTTGTGGTAGTTGACAGATTTTCCAAGATGGCACATTTTATACCATGATAGAAGGCAAATGATGCTACACATATAGCAAGTGTATTTTTTAAAGAAGTTGTGAGACTAAATGAATTTCCTAGGAGCATTGTTTCGAATAGGGACATCAAATTTGTTGGTAATTTTTGGAGAATGCTATGGAAGAAATTGGGGACATATTTTTCCTTCAGTTCAACATATCACCCTCAGACAGATGGATAGACCGATGTAGTAAACAAAATTTTAGGTAATTTGTTGAGGAGATTAGTCACTGAGCACCAGAGTCAATGGGATCAGATTCTGCCACAAACATAATTTGCATACAATGATTCACCAAAGAAGAGCACCAAAAGAAGTCCATTCCATATTGTGTATGGAATTCACCCAAGAGATATATCATAACTAAGAGATTTGGGGGAAAATGAGTTCATAAGTGTAGGAGTAGAAGATTTTTCTGCAAAGATGCAGAAACTTCATGGTGAGATCAAGGAGCAACTGCAAGACAACATCAAGATGTACAAGGACAGATTTGATCAACATAGGAGAGAGCTTCATTTTGAAGTTTGAGATAAGGTTTTATCTCATCTTAGAAAGGAAAGGTTCCCAAGGGGAACATATAACAAGTTGAAAATTAAAAAGATAGGACCATGCAAGATCCTTAGGAAATTTGCAGCAAATTCTTATGAAATAGAGTTGTGAGACAATGTGGGAATATCACCCATTTTTAATGTTGCGGACATGTATCCTTACAGGGAAGATGAAACAAGAGGATCATATGATTAGAAGAAAATCATATGGGAAAAAAAAATTCTTGTATCAGAGAAGCCATAGATGGAGAACATTATAGATCAGTTGATTGGCAAGAGGACTAGAAGAAAGACTTATTTTGAATACCTTGTGAAGTGGAAAGGCCATCTAGAAGAATATTACAGCTGGGTAAGTGAATCAAACATTTTGAAGCAAGGAAAGACAATTCGGGAGCTCATGGATAGGAGTCCATGAATTTGTGGCCAGAGGAGTATGATGCAGGAGCATCTACATCAGCATTAAAAAGAGGACAGGTTGGAGGAAAGCACATCATCCAGTGCATGCATAAGTTGATTTGGATTCTTCAAAAGGAAAACACACCTTTTTGAATTTGAAGTTTTTGAAAAGAAATGTAATATATGATTGGAGGCTGAGGCCATCCCCAAAGATCCTCTCGGATCAATATCACTTTAATGCAAAGGCTATATTGTACAGAGGTTGTGCATCATCCCCTATATTATTTGTAAATGTTATTAACTTCATAGTCCTTAGTAGATGGATGCATTAAATCTTGATATGATAGCTTTAGGTTGTTGGGGGGAATGCTCGATGAATCAACCCTTATATATATATTTGTATATTATTCCCAAAGGAGGTTGTTGTTGTTGCTCATTTTGTGAAAGTTGTTATTGAAAAAAAAGAGAGATTTGTTGTTGTTGTTGTGTGAGATAGTGACCACTATATAAGTTTGTTGAAGGAGTAGTGGAGAATTGCATGTATGTATGTATATTTTATCACTTTAATGAATAGAACAAAGAAGCTTTGACCCAAATGTTTGGTGTCATTGTTACCATGTTTATATAAATGAATTGTATGCTTCATGTTCATTTAAATTCTCTATTTTATTTGTTCTCATGCTCGTGAATGTATTTTGTGGTTAAATACATGAGTATACATAGTTAGAATAAGTTTCAATTGTTTCTCATCTAAGATCTCATGCAAGGAGTGCACATTGTCCGCAAGGATTGTGTTGACAGAGTTAAGTTTAACTCATAGAAGCTCAGGAGAGATAATGTTGAATCCTTGGTAGAAATAGTGCGGAGGAAGGATAGAGCCACACAAGGAGTGCGTAGGAATATTATTTTCTAGCCTCACTATTCATAGGAAGAATAGTTAAGAACTGCAGAGTTTTGAGGTTGCAATACATGTGCCCAAGGATCCCAAAACTTTGGAGAAAGAAGCTCAAGAGAGATAGCTACCATCGGTACCGAGGAAGGATACTTAGGAAATTCCTAAGTTTGACATTCTACAGTGTGGGAGGAGAGAAAAGAGGGAAGACAAAGGTATCATCTACCTCTGGTGCTAAAGCTTAGGAGGGTTAGCGACCATAATTCCTTGAAGGGACTATTTCAAGAAGCGACGATGACGATCACGTGGGATATCTCCAGGAAGCTGAATACCGTCAGATCTGGAATAGTGGTGTGAACGATAGCCATCAGGACCCTTTGGCACTTAGTATATTCAGGTATTTTAATAAGTATAGAAGGAGTGGGACCGTCAAAGTCCCAAAGGAGTGAAGTAACTATGGTCGATGATCTTCCGCAGACACGCGTCGATAGATCGTTAAATTGGGATACTAGAGCTTCATGAGAATTGTGAGGAGCAAAGAACCATTTAGCCAAAGTCCTGAAGCCAAAGTGCAAGGGTGAATATGGATCATTGGATCCAGGGAAGGCACATGGAGAAGATCTGTGTGTTCATAGGAGAGTCACTCCGGGAGAAATCTTGTGAAAGGATGGAATAACTCTTGAAGCTCAAAGGTGGATTCCACTATCAACCGTTGATTTGTGAGGGGTTTATAAGTTGTTGATCCTTTCAAGGTTCGACTCTTCATGCGTTTCGCAGGTTTGGAGGGATCAAAATCTCTATTTGTTGGGATTCCCCGAAGTGTAAAGATCCTAAAGTCCCGAATTAGGTGGGGTATAAGGTTTAAGTCCTAGTTCATAGCCCATGGTTGAATGAAGGAGAGGGGCCTAGTGGAGGGAGCTAGCACCTGAAAATTTAAATTTTTTCTTTAAGAAGATAAGCATCAGGGGAGAGCACTCAAGGGTATTTGGAAAACCTGCGCAAAGAGTAAATAGGGGCTTGTGTAAACCCAAATTGGGACTCAATAGAAGTCATAAGATCCAATGTGACTCAGAATTGATTGATCCTTGATGAGGAGGTCTATCAGATCCTTGAAGAGGTAGGGGGTTTGTGTCACATAGCTTCCCAAGAAGAAGCGACACCTCAACCACAAAAACCTACCAACAAAATGGAAGAAATAATATCCTACACTTGCATTTCGTAGTCTGACTAAACTTAACAATTCGATGTCTGATCTACTAAGATCGACGATACCATTCAATACATGTAGGATCATGCTCTGATTTCCAGATTTATGGGTCAATGTCCATCATAAAAGACCTTGTTATTGTGGATTAAGACCCACTATAATCCAAAGGGAGACATAGAAATCAAACTCGTCTTGAAGGGATTTTTCACTTCTATATTGATTTCAACAGAAGAAAGGGAACAAATATTTCATAATGAACTCTACTTCTTTAACTTAGTTGGCCTATACATCCATATCTGGAAATAAAAATTAATCCCCAAGAAAGGAGGTGATGTGTATCTTTCATCGACAAATACACAGTCATATCAAGATGCTTGGTTGATCAAAGAAAGAGAATACTATCACATGACACCACATAGAGAATGGTTATGTGAATATGAATGATATGAAAGAGGAGATGTGTTCTTGGGGGATGAATTGACAACCAAAATTGTTGGACAAGGAAGAGTCTGACTGATACGACAGGGTGGGAAAAGTATAACCCTTCTAGGTGTGCTACATATTCTAGGTTTGTCAAGAAACCTGATATATTCTAGCAAGATGAGTGATGTAGAAGTGCACACTCTATTTGAGAAGGATACGTACAACATGGTTAAAGGTGAGATGATATTAAGGAAAGGATTTTAGATTGGAACCATATACAAGTTATTAGGTAATTTTCACTTGACTGGATGCAACAACATCTTTGTTCCTGAAGTTGACTTGACTTTGACTCAACTCGACTAAAATCGGGTCAAGTCAATTCAAACCGAATCAACAAGTCTTCATCAAGTCAACCCGATCATGCTGTGGAATGAGAGGAGAAAAGGGACTTTGAGCTATACATAACAAAGATATGGTCAAATATTTTCCTGAATGTAATTTAAAAGTCAATTTTTATGAACATTGTATATATGGAAAATAAATTCGGGTAAGGTTCCCATATGGAGCAACAAGGGAAAAGGGGACTCTAGAATTGGTTCATAGTGATGTGTTTGGCCCTATTTTAGTTCCTTCACTTGGTGGATCTTTGTATTATGTATTCTTCATAGATTATTTTTCTAGAAAGATATGGATATATTTCTTGAGGAAGAAATCAATTTTTTTCGAGAAATTCAAAGAGTTTAAGTCTCTTGTAGAAAACCAAACATATAAGAATATTAAGGTGCTTAGAATTGACAACAGTGGTAAATTCTATGGAAATTGTTTTGAGTATTTCTATAAGTAGTGTGTCATAGCATGCCAAAATACCACACCATATACCCCATAACAAAATGGATTTGTTGAGAGAATGAACATAATATTGATGGACAAGGAAAAGAGCATTATTAGTGGTGCTAGGCTCACACAAGAATTTTGGGAAGAGGAAGTCAACTCTTCAAAATATCTAGTGAATATGTCTCCTTTGTCTATGTTAATCGACACGACTCCACATGAGGTATGGTTCGGTAATAATCCTTCACTTTCACATCTCAAAGTATTTGGTTGTGATGCATTTGTGCATATTCCCAAGGAAAAGAGGAGCAAGCTGGAGAAGGAGGTAGTCAAGTGTATTTTAATTGGATACAAAGCAGGAATGAAAGGATATAAGCTCTAGAATCCTGCATCAAGGAAAATAGTGTACAATGGAGATTTGGTATTCAAAGAAGACAAAAGGAATTATGATTCTAAATTGATGGCTCAAACAGAGAATGATACAGAGACGGTGTGCTTTGAACTATGGAACAAAGAAGAAGATGTTTCAGATGAGTCGACTGAATTATATGAAGAGGTGGNAATAGAAAGGTATAATATGCCTGACATATGTTCCTCATTTTTGTTAACTACCACTAATGATAAGCCCAAGTCAGTCAGGGAGGCATTCGACTCATTAAAGGGTAGACTTTGGAAGGATGCCATGATCGAATAAATGGAATCCTTGCATAAGAATGAGACATGCAATTTAGTTGAATTACCTAGTGTAAGAAATCCCATCGATAGCAAGTGGGTATTCAAGAAGATGAGTGCAACATGTCAAGTCAAGAAAATATAAGCTCGACTAGTAGCAAAGGGATATTCCCAAGTCGAAGGAGTCGACTTCAGTGAGATTTTTTCCCTTGTTGCAAAATTAACTTCCATTAGAGTACTAAGGAATCTGGATGCATCGGTTGATCTGGAAATAGAACAGATGGATGTGAAGATAATGTTCCTACATGGGGACCTGTGTTAGGTTATGAAAAAGGTATAAATATCTTTGTTTTTCCCACATTTCATGATATCATCTTGATTGACTTTTCGATTATTTAGGAACAAATAGAATAGAAAATGAATAATATACTCTTTAGCGTTATTATTGAAGTTATATTACATATATCCTAAAATATGATTGGAATTGTCTAGTTTTATTACAGGATTGGTTAAATATTGTCAAACCCAAGATAGCAAAGGAAATCTTGAAGATACACAAGCTATTGGAGGTTGAAGACTTTATGGCGCAAGGCAGTTTTGAAGATGATCAAGTTTCTTATATTGTAACTTTATAATAGTAAAGAAATCCTAAGGATCTCTCGATCCTCAGGATAGCTTAATTTACCTAGATTATTGTAATATATAAGGGGTAAATAGATCTTGAAAAGCGATAGAAGAATTGCATCCAAGAACTCAGAACTTAGAATTGCTATGCGTTAGCAGTTTTTGTAAAATGTTGTACCAACTATGAAATTAATAAAAGTGTTGAGTGGTTTTACCATTTCTATATAATGAATTTCAAATAGCAGTGCTTCTAAGGACCAAGGGCTCAGTCTGAAGGAGCTACTGTTCGACCTGTAATTGTATCAGTTCAATTTATGTTTTGTGATTCGATTCTCTTTTACAGAAGTTAAATGAATGCATAAGTGTGTTAATGATTTTATGTCAATTGAAAGAGATAGATATTTCCTTAAGCATTAGATGATTGCTGCTCCAATTCTCATTACTAAGATTTGATGCGTGATAGTTCCTCATAAGTTCACACTTGTTGTTCCTTTTACTTAGTTTACATTTGTCGTTCCTTTCCATCAGAATACAGTTGTTGTTCCTTTCAATAGAAGTATGACTGTTGTCTCTTTTCGATTAGATTAGAGTCTCTTTTTCTTTCCATAGATAGAGTAATTCGCCTTTTTCTTTCCAGCAATTTGATTCATAATAAAAGTCATTTCTGCAAGTCTTTATTTAGATTCAATTACTTCTCTTAAAATGAATTCAATAGATTAATTAGTTCATTTCTATTGCATAGCTTTAGATTTCAATTCCTAGAATCTTTAATGAATTTTTGAGGAACTTGATTGTTGATAAACTCATATTTGCTTTCACTACACGATTTTAGCCTCTATAAGCTATCTGCATAGACTTTGTTGATATTCTTTGAGATAAAAGATGAATCCTCGGGTTGATAAATTAATGTTAAACTAAGGTTGTTTTTAGACATATTTAGAGCCCAACAACCTGGAATAAGAAATCTACATGAAAAAACTTGAAGGATTTATAGTAAAAGGAAAAAAAGAGTTAGTATGCAAATTGAAAATATCCCTTTATGGTCAAAATAAATAACCAAGGATGTCGTACCAAAAGTTTGAAACATACATCCTTAGTTTAGGATTTGTGAGAAGAAAGGATGATCACTGTGTATATTTCAAAGAAGAAGGTGGGTGTTTCAAATATGTAGCATTGTATGTTGACAACATGTTGTTTATAGGAAATAACATGGATGCAATAAATAGGGTGAATAAGAAGCTATCCTCCAAGTTTGACATGAAGGATCTTGGTGCAATGAACTTCATTCTCATAATGGAGATCAAGAGAGATCAATAATCTAAAAATATATGTTTGAATCATAAGAGGTATATTGAAATAGTTTTGAAACATTTCAACATGCAAAATTGCAAAATTGTAGAGGTTCCTATTCATATGGAAGTAAGGCTAACTGGTTAACAGTGTCCAAACACACAGGAAGAAATAGAGGATATGACACATGTTCCCTATGCAAGTGTTTATGGTATTATAATGTATGTGATGTTCTTCACTCAACCAGACATTGCCCATATAGTGGGAGTGTTGAGAAGATACATGTCGACACCTGGTAAGGAGCACTGTATGGTTTTCAAGAGAGTATTCAGGTATTTATGTGGCACAATAGACTATGTTATATGATGCTAAGGGAAACTTGGAGCTGATAGTGAATTATATGTACATGGATTTGTCGATGTTTATTGGGCTGGAGATCTGGATCGACGAAGGTCGAGCAGTGGATATGTGTTCAAAATGTTCGATGGAGTAATCAAGTGGATGAGTAAGAAACATGTGGTAGTATCCCTATTAATAAAATAATTTGAATACATGGAAGTCACTCATGGAGGAAAAGAAGAAGTATGGATGAAACGACTGTGTTCAGAGATCGGGTTTGAGAAAAGAGATACGAAGATAAATTATGATAGTCAAAGTGCAATATTTCTGAAAAAGAACCTAGCTTATCATTCCATGAATAAGAATATTGATGTACTGATCTGAAATCCACTAACTGATTTGCAAATAATTTAAGTGTAAATGGTCTTAACTTAAATTATAAATCTTAAAAGAACAACCAAAAGGATGAATTGAAGAAATGCACAATAGAAAGACAAAAACACAATTTGATAATGGAGTTCACCCATCTTGGGCTACATCTTCGAGTCTTCTTCAATCATGTAACCCTCCATTAATATAATGTGAAGCACTCCAAATGATTTATTACATTAAAATGGATCTCCAACCTATAACAAAATGTCTTTGACCTCTCTAGGAAGGATGTGAAATAACTGGGAACAAATTACCCCTCTCTTCCTACACTAAAAAAGGATTGAAAATGCTTAGTCCTTCAATAATATCGGAAATACCTATGTATAATGATAAATAATCAACACAAACCTTTCAATGAAAACCCACTAGAGAAATGGTAAAGTACTTTGATTTATATGCAAGAGGTCATCGGTTCAAACCTGCACCTGTTGGTATTTTCGGGTCATTCGAATATTTGCAAAATATTACAAATTTAAATGTGAAATATTTCATTTTCCATAACAAGGAATAATGTTGTCGCAATGGCTAAACATGTTGGTTGTTTGGGCAAAGGTCACGGGGTTAATCCCATGAATCTTCCACCTTTTTCATTTAGTGACAACCATTCAAATTTAAATAAAAAAAATTTGGTATCTGTAAAAAGTTCCACCAGTGGCCCAATGGTAAAATATTGAGTGGTTTCCAACGAGGGTGTGGGTTCAATCCAGCCGCCTGACCTTTTCGAAGTTTATAAGCCCCTTTTGGGAAAAACAAGCCTACCATGTGGTGTACACGTAACCACACCATGTCAATTGATGCCATGTCACCCTACCAAATCAACTTCCTTCCATGCCATCCTGTCATGTCAGTCTACCACATTATCCTACCACATTAGCATCCATACCACCCAATCAACCTACCATGTCAACATACGTATAACCCAATCAACATACCACATTAGCATATGTGCAGTCCAGTCAGCATGCCACATAAACATCAATATTTCCACCTATCAAGTCTGTACTTCAACATATCATGTTCTTACTTCCATGTTTCATGTTTGTATTTCCATGTGTTAACTTCTGGTGATGCCACGTGTCATGGAATGCACACCTTTTTTCCTATTTTTCCAAAACTTCAAAACACCATAATTTTCTCATACAACATTTGTTTGAACTCATTCAAACGTCATTGAAAATATCTCGTCGATCTCTTCAACATGAGTACATTTACATCATAATTTGAGAGCTTTTATTTGTGTCGGTAAAATATCTATCTGGATCAAACCTCCCCACAAAAATAAAGTTTTGATCTGCCAAAAGTCTACATACATAGTTTGACTTGTCTCTCTAATTTGTACACTTTCAAAAATATAAAAAAATTATGTTTCATATAAGTGATGTTATAACAGGTCATCACTTATATAATTTTCCCTTTTAGGGGTCTCATACACAACATGTGAGGTTTACAACAATGGAAGCAAACAACTTTGGAGATGTGTTACCCATTTCTTACCAAACTTGGCTAATGGATTCTCCTTTTTGGGTTGCTCCTCTTGTATTGTTGGTGCTTGACCAACTCTTTCATATTCTACCTCTTTCTTCATGGGTGAATGAAAACTTTCTTTCCCTACTTTAGACAAATTTGTGGATGAAGTTTCCAAGATTTTTCAATCCAATGAACACTCATATTTCAATGAGTACAATAATTCTTTGACTACAATCAATTCTTGTCATGATCCACATTTAGTCTTGGAGAATGGTCTTTACGTCTTTCCTCCTTCCTGGTAGACATGACCTTCCTATATAAGGACTTTCTCTTCCAACATTTGGAAACACAATGGTTATGAAATATGCAAAATTTACATGGACACGTATACCATAAACTATGTTTCTCATTGACATTCTTATTATAGTCAAATAATACATTGGATTTGGGTTATTGCACCCTTCATGGTAGTTCTTGTTGCAAATTTGTCAAGAACAAACTATCTTCACTCCTTCAATATGTTCACCTCTCAATCGAGATGCTTTGCATTCTTTTTTACTCTCATAAATTGATGTGACTTTGCTTTGTATAAGGTATTTATGTAATGGTTTAGATTCTTCTCTTAAATCATTTCTTTCTTCAACGACCATGGAGCATTAATCAACTTCTCCTTTTTTGTATCCTAAACTAGCATAGTGAGGTATTTCAACAACCTCTATGGGATTAGTCATTCCTTTTCCATTAATTCTACTACCCTTTTCATCATAACCCATTTTGGTTAGTATCTTAAAAACGAATACCATGAGTGTGCTTCTCAAAATCACCCAAACAGGCATCTACCTTTTGATGGGAAGAAAGAGAAAATGATGACTCTCTTACACTGCATACCTTAGTGATATATTGTGAATCTATGGTATAATATGGTCTTCATGTCATGGTACAATCTTCTTCATCCTCCACTCTTTCATCTTTCTGAAGCTTTACTAGAATTTCATCCTTGGCTTGCAATTCAAGATACAAATTTTGCTTCTCATCCTCATAGACTCACAATAACCTTCTCAATTCAGAATTCTCTTCTTAAATATGTTGGTTAATCTCTTCAAGTTCCTGAAGTATTTCTCGCTTCAAAGCTTTTCCTTCAAAGCTTTCCCAATGATTTCCCTTCTGTAAATTTCTCTTCAAACTACAAATCCTTTGAAACCATATTTGATACCAAACTTGATCTGAAATCCACTGAATGATTTACAAATAATTTAAGTGTAAATTTTTTTAACTTAAATCATAAATCTTAAAATCACAATTGAAAAGTTGAATTGAATAAATGAAAAACAAAAACACAAGTTTATAATGGAGTTCACCCATCTTGGGCTACATCCCTAAGCCTGCTTCAATTACGTAACTACTCCATTAATATAATGTGAAGCACCCCAAATGTTGTATTACATTACAATGGATCTCCAAACTACAATAAAATATTTTAGACCTCTCTAGGAAGGCTGCAAAATAGTTGGGAACAAATTCTCCCTCTCTTCCTATACTCAAAAAGGATTGAAAATGCTTGCTCCTTCAATTAAACAGGAAGTACCTATGTATAATAATGAATAATTAGCACAAACCTTTCAATGACAAGACACTATTGCAATGTTAAAGAACTTTGGTTGATATGCAAGAGGTCGTTGGTTCCAACCCACACCTGTTGGGATTTTCAGGCCATCTGAATATTTGCAAAATATTACAATTTAAATATGAAATGTTTTGTTTTCCATAACAAGGAATAACTTTGGTGCAACGGTTAAACACATTGGTTGGTTGGGCATAGGAATAAAACTTCATCTCTATCCATAAAAAGTTCAACTAGTGGCTCAACAGTAAAACATTGGGTGGTTTTTGATGAGGTCAGGGGTTCAATCCACCCATCCGACCTTTCCAGAGTTGATAAGTTCCTTTTGGGAAAAGCAGTCCTGCCACATGACAACCCTTGATTGGTCCATGTGGAAGCCAAATAACCATGCCATGTCAATCGATGCCACATCAAATCCCTACCACATCATCCTGCCATGTCAGCATCTGTACCTCCTAGTCATCCTACCACATACAAACTCGTACAACCTAGTTAGCATGCCATGTCAACGTCCATATGGTCTATTCATGCCATATCAACATGCATAATACTACATGTTAGGTATGTATTGCCACGTGTTTTTTTTGTACTACCACATGTCCTATATGCACTTGCACATATCCTGTCCATAATACCACATCTCAGTTTCTGGTGATGCCACATGTCAGGGCCTGCAGACCTTTTTGCCCATTTTTCCAAAACTTTAGAATGCCATAACTTCCTCATACGACATTTTTTTGACCTCGTTCAAGAATCGTTGAAAATATCTCATTGATCTATTCAACATGAGTACATTTTTAGAATATGAGAAATTCAATTTTTTTCAATCAAAGATCCACCTGGATCATGTACAATACCACTTTGTAAGAGACATTGGAAAGAAAAAAGTGTTACTAGACCAAGTAGACACGTTGGAAAACATAGCATACTCTTTGACCAAGTTTGTAGGTGTTGTGAAGTTCTCTTGGTCCAGAGAGGAAATGGGAATTACTTCCCTGGCTTTGTGAACTAAATATTAGGAAAATATTAGTTCAATAATGAAGACAACAAGTGGGAGAATGTTGGTTTGTTATATTATTTGCAGTGAAAGTCGAGTCAACGTGGATCAAACCACAATGAAATTCGAAGGTCAAAGTGTTCGACCATGAAAGTCGAAGTCAAAGAGATAAATGCCAATTTGAGAATTCAGTTAGCAGGAGGCCAACAGGAGGTCATGTGGAATCCAACTGAAGAACAAATGTAGGTTGACTAGTATTCAATCGGTAATCTAACTTGAAGTTGATTGTAACATAATCCTGAGATTCACGTGATTTGTAGCCAATGATTTGCATGGATATGTAACCATTTTTGGGTGCCTTTCTTTATGGTTTTTCATACTGTAAGGCCTATAAATAAGGCATGGTGTATTTGTATTAATTTGATCTATCAGTGTAGATTATTTTTCATGTAGATGTAAGCCAATTTGGTTTCTAGGTTGTTCTTGTAAAGAAAGAGGGTATGATTTTGATTTTGTCTTAGGTGTAGACCAAGGTTAGGAATATAATATTTTATTCTAAATGAACAAGAAAACAAGGATCAAGATGCTCAAGGAATGTTGGTTTTCTCGTTTGAGTTTCCATGTTAAAATATCTATTTACTATGTGTTTTCTTTATCATTTTTATTGTATCTTAAATATGTCTTCTTCTCTTCTACTAGGTTTAGTGTGGAGATATTTATTTCTTAATATTCCCTGCCTCAATTTTCATTTTGCACAGCGATACATACTGGGTACAAACCATTGATTATGAACATATCCCCTTATTATGTAAGAAATTCCATGCTCACGGTCACCTGTTATGTGATTTCCCACAAAATATCTAAGAAAATACAAACAACTAGACAACCAAAGATGCAAATGAATTTGAAAAAACTCCCTCCAAAAGGAAAATCCTATGGAAAAATGTGAAAAACCAACCACCAAAATTCCCCTGCATCAGTAAAATATTTGAAACTCTGGCCTACCAGCAATAAATATAGATCCACCATAACCCATAGAACCAACAACAAGAAACACAAATGCAAAAGGGAAACCAGGTACCCACAAAAACTAAGCACCAACAACAATTGCAAGAGGAAACGAGACAAGGAAACCCAATCAATGATTAGGATGAAGAGATGACCCAAATCATGCATGGAAAGGAAGATAATTAATATCAAGAAGACATGAACGTGGTATATCTATATCTACAAGGTATTGCGGCTACATGCACTCGATAAGACACCAGTTCCATCCTAGAAACTTAGATCCAATTTTTGAAGTCGACTCTTCTCAAGACCAAATCAAGGGAGAAACCTGCAACAAAAACCAAAGGTAAGAACAAGTAATCTTCCTCCCTTGGAATAAAGAATACTCAAACAAAATATGCTCGTAAATATTTGAAATAGGACAAAAAAGAGGAAGAAAATACAAAAAACAACTTCTTCAGGAACTAGGAGAATTTCCGGTATACTTTGGTCACATCAAGATGATGATAGATAATTTATCACCTTCCTCCCAACCTTCTCAATGAAATTAATCTCATGTAACATTCGAGGTCTAAACATATTGAGCAAACAAAGATTCCTTAAATATTTACTACTAAAGGAAAAACCATCCATCCTCATTATTAAAGAAACCAAATGTACCTCTGAAGTCCTCTAAATAATATCTAACAAATGTTAGTCTAGATCTCATTCCATGGCCATAGATGTTGAAGGAGCCTCTAATGGTATGGAAACCCTCTATAACCTCAATGAAATTCTCCTCTCCGATTTATTTTCCACCAGAAGAACTATCTCAACTTGCTTCTGATTTCTAGGAATAGAGCATGTTGTTGCTTGTGGAGCATGACTATCTTCCCGATTCAGAGGATTTTATTTTCAACCATGTTTGTACCCCATGATGAATTTACACCCTAGAAGAATGTAAACTCCTCCATGTGGGGGATTTTAGGGGGGGATTTCCCCTCCTTCGGAGTCTGAGGGGGCCATCTCCCTGGCTGGGGATCCAGGGGCAAGTGGGACCCCGAAGGAAAAATTGCCTCATAAATGTATATTGTAATTTCATAGTAAATATGGACCATTCATTATAAGGTTGCAGATCTGATGGTAGAAGTTATGTTAGGGTTTTTTTCCCTAGAAGGAAACTCTCTTTTATGAGGGAAATGTATTGCGACTATGTATCATTGTGAATATTGTACTTTGAGTGAGGAGACTATGAGAGAAATAAGAGGAAGTTACAGCGGGTGTGTTGTAGGTTGTATCCCTTCATTTTTTTGGATAATAATAAAGGAAGTATGTTGTCCCTTGGTCATGTATTAAGCAATAAATTAAAGAGTAAAGAAAAATAAAGACAAAGTATGAAGCGGAAGGCACACAAATCGAGGAGGGGTTGAAGTGGTTAAAGAAGCAAAAAAGAAGGAGCAAAGTAAAGGAAAAGCAAGTCATTGAAAGAGAATATCAAGGAAGACAAAACAACAAGGAAGATGAATCGTGGATAGGTCAGAAAGAGGAAGAAGACACTAATAGTTTCTTTGGAGCACCTCATGGAGAAGAAGGAAGAGAAGGCCAATGAAGTCCTTAAAAGGTAGGTTTTGTGGTACCTAGGGTTTTGGTACCTAGGGTTTGTGCACCTGGACTTCGGTCTAGGGTTGTCTAAGAGTCATGGAATGTATAAATAGAAGTCTAGAAGAGTTGAGGTGGGATGATGATGAGGTTTGAGAGGTAGAAGTGTTATGTCTTAGAGAATTATTCTATTTTGGATCTTTAGCTCGAGATCCATCCTGCAGCTGGGTGCACAGGGAGAGGGAATAAAGAGAAAATGAGTGGATCTACATCTAAGTGCACAGATAGAACTATGTATTTTCATCCACTTTATCAATAAAACAAAGTTATGTGGACGTAGCCCTAGGGAGAGGGGGAACCACGTAAAATCTTGTTGTTCTATGTGATTGATGTTGTGTTATTTTCTATCTTTTATACTGTTATTGCATTACTGTGTTCCCTTATTGAAGATAGATTTTATAACTAACTTCTTGAAGTTAAACATAATATTGTTAAGAATCTCTAATTTATCTTGTGTTGTTATTCTGGAATCATCTTGCACTTCCCCTGGTTGTAGACACTTGTGTCCTACAACCCCTCTATGGCTACTTTGGGTGAGACTTCATCTACTTCACAGGTGTTGCCAAAAGGGCCAGTAGTTATGTTTTGTTGGTGCGCTCTTAGATTTGAACCCTCGGTCTGCCCCTGTGCCAACAAATGGTTCTATTTCCAGGACTGAGATCTTCTTGAGGGAATGTCAAGGTGGTTTCCATCAAAGATAGAGATTCATAAGTGGATAGAAGAACAAGAAAGGGACTTCGTCGAAGCTCAGAACAAAGACCCTAGAATTAGTAAAGAAGACTGGTTGGGAAGGTACATATTTACTGACGTGCACGAGAGTTTCTTTGCAGGATTTCATAAGGATTTGTATGAGTGGCTAGCCAGACTAGCAGAAACTCAGTTTGAAATCCGATCTAGACCACCTATGGTTTGGACACCGACACTGATTAATAAAGTTAAGAGAGTCGATAACGTTGTGTCTAGAGCAGTGGATCTTTGGTTTGTTAGCACTATTGGAGGGTACATTATTGATTTTTCTATCGACAAAGTGGAATCATATAGTCATGCAGAGAGGTATTTCTTCAAGAGACCTAGAGGGAAGTTTCTACACTTTTTGAAGTTGAAGATTAAGATGTTATTGCATGAGAAGAATATCTTGAAGATACAGTAATCAATTGCATTTTTAAAGATAATGTTCAAGAATTTAGACAGCGACAGTGATGCAAAGGATGGACACATGTGCAATGCGAGATAATTCAAAAAGGTTCCTTTTGTGAACCTGTTTAAGCAGAGTTATAGACCATTGGGACAAGACGAAGATTTCTACAGTGGAGAAGAAGCAGGGAGATCAGACAAAGAGTATTCAGAGTTCACAAGGGAAGAGGAAGTAGAAACCGAAGAACTTCACCGAGAAGAACCAGAAACTTCAAAGACTACGCCTAATGGTGAAGTAAGTATTACTACTCCTCCTGTTGTTTTAGAAGAATTAAGTAACCAGAGTAACCAGAGTAATCAGAGTACTCAAAGTAATTTTACAAGAAGTTTAGTACATACTCAATCGAGAATCCAAGGAAGATCCATGGCAGATGAAATTAGGTTACCCATTTTCATAGGAGATGTATCTGAGGATCCTGATCAACACTGGTTCTTATGCGAAGCTATATGGAGCATCAAGCAAGTCACCGATGAAGCTGTTAAGAGAGCTCAGTTTAGTATTGCCTTGAGGGATCATGCATTGAGATAGTATATGAAATTTTTTATAGGATTTTTACAGCCTAAACCATTGAACAACATCAATACTGCATTGAGTGTAGAGTTAAAGAAACCTAAGTCGGAGTCGCGATGCATTACAGAGTTATAGGAAATCAAGCAAAAGGTGATTGAACCTGTTTGGGAATTTGATCAGAGGTTTAAGACCTTGACATGCCATTTGAGTTCTCAAATCCCAGATGAAAAACCTAAGGAATGGTTCATCAATTCCCTCCTACCCCACATTAGAGTTCCTCCGATGAAATAGAAGGTTGCTTCATAGGCTGAGGCATTAGGGATTTCCATGAAACTAGAAGCATCCCTTGTAGGAGAATCCAGTCCAGGTATGAGTCAAATTTTGAATCAATTAACTAGTTTATCTTTACAGGTTGAAGACATGAAGAAAGATAAAGGAAAGGAGAAAAGAGAAGACATATGGTGTATCATATGTAAATTATAGGGCCATGACAAAGAGAACTACCCCGTATTTAATGAATACTTGGCCTCTGGAGCCCCTAACCCTTTGAAACATGCTACTTCACCATGGTGTGAGGTATGTAGAACTAAACATCACCCTGGTGAATGTTATTATATGAAGAAATATGTCCAGACACCCACCAATATTTATTGTGCATTCTGCAAATATGTGGGACATGATGAGAAGGATTGTAGGGATAATGACCTCATGCATGAAAGGTCAAGGGATGCATATATAATTCAAGGATAATTACAGAAATAAGGGAATGGTGCGTAGATCAACTCCCCAGTAAGAGGAAACTTCAACCCTCATGGTGGATTTAGAGGAAGAGGACTAGGAGGAGGCATGGGTTGAGGTTGAAGCAATATTATTTTCTATAACTGCGCCCAGCCAGATCATTTGGCAAGGGATTGTCATAACCCTTGTACCACTTTCATCTATTGTAATTCGTTTGATCATGTCATCGAATATTGTCTAGTATTGTTAGCTAAACTTCAGAAAAGATGAGGTGGAAACCAGCAAGTCCAACTAATATCAGCTAAACCTCACGGTGAGGAACCCAAGTTCGTTGTTATTACTAGAGCAGGCGTTGTCATGGGAGAATAAAGGGTGACTCCAGGAAAAACTATAGACAGATCAGGGATCAAAAGATCTTCAGAGAAGGTGCCATTGTTTGATCCAAGGAAAGAGAACCACACTTTTGAGGAAGCAAGAAGAGAATTTGTAGGTGAACATGATTCGTCATCTAAGGAACAACTAGAAGTAAAGGAATGTGAAATGCCTCCAACATTTAATCATTATGTCCCACTTAGGCATGGAAAAGAGGTAAGAAAGCTTGTGGACTTTTTGTACACTTGTATTAATTTGATTAAAGATGAAAGAGTTATGTAGGAACTACAACACCTGATAAGACAACATGAAATTGGAAGAGTATATCCTCTGTTGAGTAGAGTCATGAATCAAGTATCTAGAAAAAGGAGGAAAAGCAAGGAACTGCACTTTAGTGATCATATTGGAGACTATGACATAGACTATGTGGTCCTCGACCTGGGATCAAAATTAAATGTTATGATGAAGCAGACTTGGGCATTGATGGGAAAACCTAAATTGATTTACTCCCCTATTAGGCTCAATATGGATAATCAGTAGGTAGTGAGCCCCTTTAAAAGACTAGATCATGTCCTTGTAGACATCGATGGAGTGAGGACATTTGCAGGCTTCGAAGTGATTGAGATAGTTGATGATAGTTGTCCCTATCCTGCATTTTTGGGTATTGATTGAGTTTTCAAAAATTTAACTATTGTTGATCTAAAAAAGAGAAGAATGACATTTAAAGGTGATGGCCTTAGGGTCATTGCACCTTTTGACCATGATGAAGATCACAGATACATAGAACCTATAAGAGAAGAAGATCGCACCTATGAGCTATAGAACATATATAAACTGATAGCAGGACAACAGGATTATATTAATGCTACAACAGATGGAAACCTGAGTTGGCGAAGTGAGAGTGCGTGATTGTCATATTCAAAAGAAGAATTGGAAAATTGGCAAAACAGAATGTTTGAAATCTCTACGTGGAGGTGTGCCAAATTGACCAAGGTAGTCCGCTGGATTGGCACAGAAGTAAGTAATCTTCCTACATTTAATGGATTGAATAATTTAGAGACATTTCTACTTGAATTTGAAGGAATTGTACCAATACAATAGAGGATGTTGGCACTAGAGGAAGCCTTGAAAGAAATGCGAGTTGGATGGTGGGAAGCTCACAAGAAGAACATCACTGAATGGGTATAATGTCGTACCTTGTTGACAGTGTGATTTTCAGACCAAGATGAAGGCTATGAAGTTCGATACACAGGTCAGAGTTGTCCTAAGGACCATATGTGAAGTTGTGAGGAAGCCTGGAGTAGCATTCCTAAAGAACAGTGGGTACATAAGTTCATTAACACCTTATATACTACGCCTATCAACTGGTATCTTCAAGAAGAACTGTGCTTAACCACTAAAGATTGGTATGGTATGACCTAGAACTTTATAGCTACGTTCCTATTTGAAAATTAGTACCCCACAGTAGATCAGGCTTTACAAGTTGTGAGACATAAGGTCTTTGAAGAAGTACCTAACCACCCTCTTGAACAAGGAGAAGATGAATGGAATGCACCTCTTCAGAAGTTACATGGTTGTTATAATATTAATGTTGATGAGGATGATGACCCTAGGAATGTGAACATTTTAGAGACTGAAGGAAAAAGATATATAGAAGGGCTAGGGATCAATTTACCTTTTTTTGGGCAGCCTATTAAAATTAAGGAAGTTAACATTGGAACATACCAAACACCTAAGATAGAAAATGTTGGAAACTATTGGGATGATGCTACTATTAGTAAGATTACAGAACTATTGCATGAGCATCATGACCTGTTTCCAACCAAGTTCACAGACATGAAGGGCATTAAAGGGCCCATGGGAGAAATGAAGATCCCTTTGAAAGAAGATGCAAGACCTATCAAGCATAGGTCTTACAGACTGAATCCTAAGTACAAGCAAAAAGTTAAGATTGAATTAGATAGAATGTTGGAAGCAAGAATCATAGAACCAGTTGAAGAATCTGAATGGATCGGCCCTATGGTGGTCCAATATAAGAAGTCAGGAGAAATCAAAATCTATGTACATCTAAGGAAATTGAATGATGCATGCTTACATGATCCATTTCCTACACCTTTTACTGACGAAGTCTTAGATAATGTAGGAGGATAGGAAGTTTATTCATTCACAGATGGATTTTCAGGCTATCACCATATCAGAATTGCTAAGGAGGATAGACATAAGACTACATTTGCAAAAGAATGGGGTTATTTTCAGTACATTGTGGTGCCTTTTGGTTTAAATAACAAACCATCCATCTTTTCCAGGGTGGTGGTCGAAACATTTAAGGATTTTTTACATAAGTTTTTGGAGGCATACTTCGATGACTGGACCATTTTTAGTCTACTGAAAGATCATATTGAATGTTTGAGATTAATGTTAGATAAGTGCAGGTAATGTCATATTGCCCTGAACTTGAAGAAGTGTATTTTATTTTTACCTTTTGGGGTGTTGTTAGGACACATTGTGTGTAAACATGGGTTATTGATAGATCCTTCCAAGATTGCTATCATTGTTGATATACCCCCTCCTACTTCAATATGACAGTTGCACACTGCATTGGGACACACTGGATATTATAGAAAGTTTATTATTCATAGATAAAAACACCCATGGAAAATTTATTAGAGAAGGATAGTAAGTCTCAATGGATAGAGGAATGCCAGCAGAGCTTTGACACACTAAAGAAGAAAGTGGTCACTGCACCTATTTTGGTTTTTCCATATTGGAGTAAGGAATTCAATGTTCATGTCGATGCTGCGTCCATTGAATTAGGAGCAGTTTTGGCCCACTCTACATAAGGATGCTAAGGAATAATATAGATCCTGTGATGTATGTCAAAGAGTAAGGAAGTCATCAAGAAGGGATGAGATGCCTTAAGCACCTTAGTTAAATTTACAGGCATTTGAGAAATGGGCTATTGACTTTGTGGGACCTATCAACCCACCAAGAAAGTGCACAGAAGCTCGATGCATTATCACTGCTACAGAGTATTTGACCAGATGGGAAAAAGCAAAAGAATTTAAGGACTGTAGTGCAACTAGAGCTGTGCAGATCATCTTTGATGATATCATAACTAGATTTGGGTGCCCGAAGATCCTTATGAGTGATCAAGGCACACACTGTTACACCTCAAAATTGCTCAACTGGATAAGTGTCGCACATGCCTCTCACTTGTTGCAAGTGTCGCAAATGTTATTGGGTCATGTTATCATAATGACGACACTAAAAAGACACTTGAAACCTCTTATGTGGTTGGTTTAAAGGAAGAGACTGGTTCATTGGAGTCAAACATCTCTCAACACCTAAGAGGGCTTCTAAATCAAGGATTTGGAAGGGGAACGCTCCCTTAAAACTTCTTGAAAAGTACTGGCGCCCCTCTACCATGCTTCAGAAGCGTTGTAGCGCTTCTCCACCCTTTGGCAGGAGCACTACCCAGATTTGAAGCGCTGGCGCTTCCCTTGGTCTTCTCTGGAGTGTTCTAACGCTCTGATGCCCCTTCTGAAGGAGCGCTCTCCATTCTAGGCAAATTGTTAGCTCGGTGAGAAGAATAAGGGGAGAATCATTCGAGTTTGGGAGGCGGTTGAACTCGAATTCTTGGTTCTATCAAAAGATCTCTGATCCAAGGAGGAGGTTCCTAACTGGTTCTAAACATAACTCAAGTGGTTAGACCCTTCCTAGCCTATATAAGCAAGCTCTATGGTGATGAAGAGG
>JASDQU010507010.1:2311-20374 GCA_032191745.1 Picea mariana
ACTGTTCCATACATTAAAATTTGGGGGGATATCCTTCCTAAATTTGGAGAAGATGAGGACGACAATCCTAGTCAACATTTGTTTGAATTCCACAAGCTCATGGAGGAATTAAATGTACATCATGAAGATGTCCTCATGAAATTGTTTATGTTTTCATTGGAAAAAGATGCTAGACTCTGGTATAAATCTTTACCCCATTCTAGTATTCCTTCATTGAAATGCTTTCACACACTTTTTCATCAACATTGTAAGAGGATATATTCTGCTGAAATCCTTTTTGAAGATTGTTGTGATATAAGTCCCCTTGAGGAGGAGGAAGCAACAATAGAAATTTTTTGAGTTGATGAAAATGATCAGTATGAGGAAGAGTTGGCTCATGAAGATGCTGGATCTTGTGAACTTACTCAAGAAGAAGATGTAAATCTGTTTTTAAATGGTGACAGTCAGGTATTTCATGGAATTTTACAGCAAGTTAGTGAACCTGTTTATGACGATTTCCTGCCAGAAGATCAGATTTTAGACTCTGCTTTGTTTCATGAAAAAGATATGGCTGCCATGTTCGATGATCTTGAGCATCATAAATCAGAACATAGAGTAGTTCTGGGTGTTTTAAAACCTCAGGACGGTATATTTTTCCAAGACCCTTTTGTTGATCTTTTGGATTCATTCAATGGAGGAATATGCTATGTCATGAATGTTCGGTCACAAGAATTGATGAAAGGTTTGCACATCCATGATCACCAATAGGTCAGATGGGGATTGTCAACTTCCTTTTTCAGCCTGCTCGAAGAAAGTGTAAAAAAGTTTCAAGTAAGTGGACAATTATTGGATTGTCTTCACTGGCATTTTCATATCATTTGATTCTGGAAATCTTTCAGTAGTTAGAGTAGGTGATGTATATAAATAAGCTTGACTTCAGTCACTAGATTATAGCGGTAGTTTCCAATATGTTTTCAGTTCAATTTTGAATCCAATATGGTTTTGTTATAACCATTACGACTCCATAGCCCAATGGATGAATAAGCAGTTTTTTGTTCCGCAAAGATGCAAGTAAAGTGACAACATTCAGGATTTGATATGGATGAAGGCCACCTGGTCTACGGTTCTTGGCACTTTCAAAAAAGCACCATCCCTAGTTGGAGCCGATGTTGTAACAAATTTTCGATTTAACTTAGCGCTACATAATAGAGAAGACTGACTTGAAAGATGAACCCATTTAAGTGAAAGTTGTACGTCTTCTTAAGACAATTGTAGGGATGGACCTCAGCAGACTCCGTGCAACAGACTTCTCCTTTGCCTTCAATGATAGTAATTTTTCAGGCTGCATGCTGCAAATACAGGTCCTCCCAGATTCCCAAGGAGAGGGGTTCAACAACGACATGCTAGATTCGATAACAGATTGCAAACACCTAGAATGCTGGTCTTGAAGGGATACAATAAATAGAACGTGATCCATGGAAATGCATTTTGAAACCCATCAAAATATCCTCTGTGAGTGAACCATATATCCATCTGACCTTTTTTGGCAATGACATGCTTGAAATCTGAAACAAAACGAACTGGACTCTTCCTTCCATGATTTCTTCCCTTGAACACTTGGATCAGTTCTGTCTCCTCTCCAATCTCTTCTCATAGGTCCAAAATAGATTACAAGTGGAAAGCGGGCAATGAGGTACCCAACTACAAGAAACATAACTAGATAAAATATGTTGACAAGACTTTAACGAATTCAAAGACTGGACCTGGCAATACAAAACCCCAACCATTTGTAACCAGAGATATGACCTGGCCTTGGATTCGATCAATTTCGGTCTTGATACGATCAGGATTTTGTCACATTAAAATATTATGCTCTAGTGATCTTTATCAAATGTCGAAGACCTGAAAACTTCCCTTTTGATGGATCTGGAAAGAAAATACCACCATCACTGCTAAGCTACGTAGGGAGCCAAAAACCTACAGTATACGATTAATCAAAAGGAACCTTGCATGTGGAAAATTGACCGAGATGGAACTTAGTGCAAGGAAACTTGAGTTCGGGTGAAAAAGAGTTGTGGAAACTTGACTTCAGCCTTCGGGAGAAAATTTGTCGTGGAACTTTGACTTCGGGCTTTTGGGCAAAAATATGAACTAACGATTGAAATCACCTGATGGCCAAAACTCTTGAAGTGGAACTTGGTGCTCGAAACATTGACCAATCCATATAGAATTTGGTTTAAACAATGGGGATGTTTGAAGACCCGAATAATCTATCCATCGTCGATTTGAGTATGTATTGAATGGTTGGATGGTGTTCATAATTGCTCGTGGTGCGCGCATGATAGGTGCCACAGATGCCAGGGAAGAGAAACAAGTATGCCCTCAGAGTGATTCCGAAGATAAAGAGAACACCTCCAATGCCATCGGATTCATGGAGTAGTCTTCAAAGTAGTGATTTAGATTCATATTCAGGTTGACAGGTCAATTTAAATTTTCTCAAAGCTATGTCAAAACGTGTCATTTATCCTCCCGGCCGTTGACAGACGGTCCAATCCACGTCAAACTAGGGAGACGATGAGTCGACATGAAAGTATTCTGCATGAGATTAAATGCTTCCGGGTTTAGAAAAGGAGTGCATATTCCCGAATCTTTAACCCTCCAATTCTTACCTCGCAACAGTCCGACAGCTTTGGAGATCAATGGGCATAAGAATATCGGAAATAGATTTTTCGGGAAGAAATCTTACGGAATCGGTCCTTAATGATATTTTAAACTGGACGACATTATTAATGGGTCACTTAACAACAATCATTTCAATGGACCGTTACCAATTTTCATCAATCCAATTATGATAGAGCGGCTATATTTAGAAAATAACAACCTGAGCGGTACCCTGGAGTGGTTGTCTGAACTGCGCAACCTTAAGAAATTGATTATAGGAAACAAAATATGCCGTATAGTATTCTTATCATTCAGCGGTGATTGTAACGCTTGTTACACCGACAAAAATAGGATATTTTAATGAAAGCATTACCATTTACCTGATGATCATCAGTGATTCATGCAGAATGTGGAAGTATCTGCAAGCAGGTTCTGAACGAGGAGGTGGCTCCTCTCTGTACGATGATCTGAATTCTCAAAGAATGAAAGAGTGGATGGTCTATGATGCTAAATTTTTTGGCCCCCGATCGCACTACGTTTTCCACGATGCTGGTGGTGTGCACCCTAAAGTTTAGAGAGGTGTTGGAGCCATGGATTCGAGCTGGTCGTGTAATGTTGCAGGATATAGCAGCGCAGGAGCAGTTTTATGGTTATCACCATAATAAGTTTCTCGTTATAAACGATTGCTGGCATAGACACAAATTTATGGCGAATTGGACATGTTTCCTCGACGTAGAGTAGTGCGTTTACATTTCCCCAGGTGATACACTCCAATCTGTACTGAATGATGTCTCCAGTTGTACATAGTTCACCATCGAACGATATTACATGTCCAACAAGCTCTGCCTGCGGAAAAATCTGGGCAACGATTCAACCAACGATATGCATTCAAGGGAATGGGGATTTGAAAAGCTCTTATTCCAAGACATGAAGAGAGAAATCAGATTCATGCACACTGTCGTACAACTTCTTGCACACAATGTTGATGGACTGCATTTCATTCGGGGAAGAAGTTATGAAGACCATTCAAAATACAGTTCCTGGGGACATTCAAACCCTGGTCATGGTAGCCCAACAGTTAAAAGAAGCCAGAAGCCCACGGTTCGATGGGCAAAGAAATTCTAGCATTATTTCACAAGAGAAATGACAAACTGTCTGTGTAGACATTTGATATATACATCGGAAGGGAAAAGGAAGCTGTCTTAGATATCCTTCCCTACTTGCGACTTGACTATGTATCATATTCTTCTGAGATGTATTCGGTTTGTCCTCACAAGGTCCTGTCTATCTGGTAAGCCCATGTACAGAAAGAGCAGTTTTGGACCAGCTATCCAGATACTTCAGAGAAGGACTTGCAGGTTATCCAACAATTGCAAATGAAGGTGAAATAGTGCTTGCTGATACAACAACAAAACCCAAACGACAGGTGGAAAAACAGTTGGTATTAATAGAGAAGAGGATGCTGAATTCATGTCTAGCAGTAGTTTATGAAGTAATCGATCAACTACCTGATCTTGCTGTGACTCCGTGTCCAAGTCCTTACAGTCCTATATTTAAATAATTGTAATTCGGGATCTAATTGTGACATGTCATGCATTAGGGGCCTTGCTGTAAGTCATTTCCTCCTTTCCATATTCTAACAAAAGATATCCAGTGGATTTGTTTTTTGCTGAAATCTTGGAATATAAATCTTTCTGTATGTACGAGGACATTTTCCTTAATATGCACATTGCAGTTAATGGAAGTGTACAAAGGTATGCAAGTGGATTTCCTGAAAGAAATGGAGAGTAAATGATCGCCACCTGCTTTTGAACCCATTGGAGAATATGCCAGAAGCCTTGAGAAGACAAACTGTGATATTGGATGGTCTGGTCCAAACTTTTGAAGAAACCCAACTGGAGATGAAATCTAGAGGATTGGGTGTGGGTGTTTTTCCAAGGACTATCTAGAATGTCTAACCAGATATAGCAGGAAAATGAGGCGTCGCTGGAGGACGACAGATGTCTGCAGTCTAAAACGATTCTGTCAAGTGCATTGCCCAGATTTTGCACACCTAGCCAGAGGAATTTGCAAGGTTCCCTAAGTCAGTAACGGTGCAAAGTGCTGGCAGAGGCACTTGACAGTCGCAGTTTTCCATGAAGACAAACCGCTTCAGATTCCTGGAACACAAAGAGTTTTATTTTTCTTTTTAAAAGACTGATGTATGTAACATTGAGGGGGGGCGCATGAACGCTGGACTTGGAGAAAAACCTCTGTCAAGAGAGTTTCTTTGTAATGATTGAGTTTCTTGTAAACCAGATTGGAGTAATAAAGATAATTTTTTCTTGAAGACTGTGAGATTCATCACGGTTGATTTCTTTCAACATGTTTTCCTTTTCTTTCGACTGTTTTAAATCTGTTTGGATTACATTTATGTGTTCCTTACTCGCAGTTGATATTGTCTTTACCATATCTTTATGTCTTCCTTAATCCATCACGATTGCATTACATTTTGTTTTGTTCTAATCGATGTGCTTCGTTATACTTTAGTACGAACACTACTATAACGAAAGGATTTGGGTTTTCTGTAACTGTTTATTGCCTTTCCTCTGCACCAGCTATCAGCTGTGTAAGACCAATCTGCATTTTCAGAACTCTACATATATCCTTTGCTACGTCGGCCTTTCCTTTTTCTTTCCGCTATCGCATCATGATTAATTGAAACGCTGAAAGATAGACTTACTTTGCCTCACTTTCCGCAAGTTATTTGATCTCTGCTATTGTCTCTCTTTCTCGGTTTTCATTTGACTCCATGCCCAATGGACCTTTTCCTTGGTTTAACACCCAAACTCCAAAAATCTAAGACCATCATTTACCCATAAATCTGCCCACCTTTTTCACGCTACTTAAATTCCTATTGTGACATTGTTCGAGAGATCCCTCTCGGGTTGGAAGGGGCAGCTCCCAATCCAAAGTGGTTCGAGGTTTCCTCGGGATTGATTTGCTGCAGCCCATTTCAGTTTTGAGTGTCAACAGGAAGCATGATATATATGTACAAAAACTATATATCCTGTAATATAATGTTTGAATTTATTTAGAGCATGAATTACTACTAAAAGTTCCTTTTCTATAACAATGTAGATTAGCTCTAGACCAACCAATTTTTTACTTATGAAATAAATTGCATAAGGTTTGTTATCTTCATATTATCCTAAGACTGCTCCTACAGATTTTTCTGATGCATCGGTATGTGTTAGCACTAAGAATGATCCTCAGATTGCAAAGATGATAAGCCCAATACCCATTAGATTATGTGTAAATGTAAATGAGTGTTTAAAAGGTCAAATGTAGGGAAGATTTTAAGGATGGAAATTTATTTTAAAATGTAGAAACCTTGGCGAATCTTACTAATCCTTCATATGCCAACTATAAATGTTTGGCGATATTTTTGTAAAAATATTCAAATTTCTAGGATTTTATATAGTTTTTATAAAATTTTGGTGATTTTTAAGGTAAAATAATTTTATCCTATAGAAGCTGGGCGAATCATTTTTAAAATAGAAAATCTCATTTTTGGAAAAACCATGGAAAATTAGCCCATGAGAGAAATTTAGCCCCTAAAATCATCCCTGGGACTCAAATGGACAAGACTCATGATAATAATGTTTAAACTCAGAAATATGGGCTAGCATGCACAAGTAATTGAGGTATTGATCAACTTCAGTCAGTGAATGGGAGTAAAAGTAAATATAAGGAAGACTTTGGTGAGGGAAATGTAGAGGTATGCTATTGATATCAGGTCTGCAAGCAACATAATTAGGAAAAACTCAAACACAAGATCTTCTTGACTTCAAAGTTTAAAGAACACTGAAGAACATCATAACAATACTATAATAAAAAATTCATCATAATACAACTATAACAATCTCATGTGAATCATTCAATCATGACAAATTCAGTATAGAGGAAAAAAGATGGAATAAGAGAAACTAACTTATATTAATAAAAAATTCTCAAGTCAAGTACATAAGCAAAGAACTAGTATGCTTAATCAAAATATTACAATAAGGGATCCCAAATCAACCATTCGAACCCTCTAAATCATTTAGAATATATATTTATAACAAAAAGGGAAGGAAACAACTAGAGGTGCGAGATGACATTCCTCCCATAGGATTCTCAAAATCAGTTATTCAATCTAACACCTGTACTAACATATATGCTATAAAAAAGGAAACATGTTGGTAACCAATCCAACAAACTTTAACTAACATTGTCTTCATTGATGCACATCCCTCTTCATTCCAAGTGTCCTGTAGAGGTTGTATGTTGTCATCATGATTCCACTTATGGTCTTATCTCTTCTCCACATCATCAACCACCCTGAAGAGTGATAAACTCAACCCCTTGATTCCAGGTGCTAGTTGGTAGCGCCATTCAATAGCGCACTGGGTAGTGAGTTTCTATAGCACCCTTGCAAAATACTCTACACATTTTGTAGTGCAGATACAAAACATGCCTGCGGAATTGGTAGCGCTGAGCCTGTGTATCTCTGTGTGCAATTTGGTAGTGCCGAGCCTGTAAATCTCTGTGGAATTAGTAGCGCCCTCACTGAACTGGTCCTGCAGAATGGGTATCACCCATCATCAAAAAAAATTTGGTAGCGCCGCTGTAATATATCCTTGCAAATTTAGTAGCACCATCGTTACACAACTTAGGATATTTGGTAGCATTCCTATGTACTTCAGCTAGGAGCTTTCACAATACTTTAGGTATCAAAATGGAAGGCCATGCTATATAGACGATTCCACAGTGCCATGATGCTACAAAATTTCTATGCTCTTCTCTATGATAAGAGTAATCAATAACCTTAAGATGATAGGTTAGAAGCCTGTATATTCCTGTATAGGTGGCAAAAACTTAAACATCCTTTTTCACTTACTCTTGCAAAAAGAGACCATTCTAAAAAATGGAGCTTATATCCCCCCAATCATTTCATCAACCTAGCACTCCTCCTTGTGGAAGGAGGGCTTCCTTTTAACACAAAATCATGTTTTTATTTTGCAGGGGTGGTCTTCTTGAATGTAGGTGTGCTTTTCTTCACTACTAGTGTTGATTAAGGTTGGTTGTCATTGATGTCAACCCTTGAAGAAATCCCTGTAGCACAAAGGTTGGGTAATGGATCCAAGATCATTTGATGTAAAGATGATTTTTTATTGTTTTTTCATGGTTGATAATAAGTAGAAATGGGTGAACTCCAAAGTGGTCCCCTTATGGTGAAAGCCCACACGGGAAGACGCTTTGCGGATTGAGTTATCTTAGAAGTATGGTTAGAGAACCCATGCTTATTTGTGGAATAATGAGATGAAAACTAGTGAATTTTTTAGTGAAAATATCCTATATGGATAGTGCTTGTCATTCCATTTCCGGTGGTATGTGGAACGTCACATAACTCCTCACAGTTAGAGAGTTATGGCCATGAGAAGTTGGAGAACCTAGGTTTGGGTAACGAACCCAAGTTTGTTTGATGGATAACGGTATGCGATTTGATATATTTTCAGGTAATACTATTCTATATGTATAGTACATGTCATTCCATTTCTGGTGGTATGTGGAATGTCACATAACTCCTCACGTTTTGAGAGTTATGGCCTTACGAAGTTGGAGGACCCTCATATGTCATCTAGAAGCCCCAAAAGGTCAAAGTAGTCAAAGTGGTTTAATAGATTTTAAAAGGTAAATAATAAAGTGAAGTGATGAGTGTACTATAATTCAAAGTGAATACAAAATAAAATAATTCAATAATAAATTTTGGAGAAATTAGAAGTGGGTTAACCCTAAAATAAGGAAAGTGGGCAAAGTGACCTAGAAGATATTTTTAAGGAAGCTACTTGGAGAGTATAAATAAAAGGCAAGGCTCTCTCATTTAAGAAAAACTTGAGCATATTGAATACCTATAGGTGTCTAAGGTAACCAAAGGATATATTAGCCTAGTTTCTGAGGAAAGTGAAGAAAATAAGATCGGATTTCAAGAAAGGATAAATTCTTTTGATGATGCTTTCTAAGGTATGTTTTTTTTAGGTCATCTCACCGTTTTTGCAATAATTTTTTTTCTAGAATGATTCAGACCGTGAATCTGATATTCCATTGAGGAAACATATCCAAGTATCCATGGTAAAAAATTAAGCTTGTGGGTCGTTGTATTTTTGGAGTTACACTCCGTGGAAAATAGGGTTTGTGGCTAGTCCCGAAACTAGTCAAAAACATGTGTTTCAGGTAAACACATCATAACTTCTTCATAAAAGATCCAATTCTGTGTAATAGTTTTAGATCAAGTCAACAAATATTTCATGCGGGGCATGCTCTACAAGGTCGCTTTCTAGAATGAGCCAAAATTCAGCAAGGTGTGCCATTTTTTCCATAACTCCTTTTTTGAGAGGTTCCAAGTAGTGACACCTAGAGGAATTGCATAAAACACACTGAAGAACATTGTATATCAGTTTCAGATCTTTATTCATTACAGGTACAAAGTTATGATTATTTTGATAAAACATAAACAAGAATAACAACATGGTGGAAAAGGCATATTAGCCAACACTTAATGTGTTCACACCAATGGTACATATTTATAGTACAATGGGTGATGCCACCTCATAAAGATATTTTCTCTAGATCCTAAAATCATGCATGATGACTAGGCTAGGCAACCTTAACTAAATCATTAGTCATCACTTGAGGATATATTACTAATATACTAAATGAATAATACAAATATAGGTGAAAATTTAGACTTAGTGATGGGTAAAGGTAAGCCATAGGCTAACAATCCCCCCCTCAATCACAAGTCCGATCAATAATACCAGCAAAAAAACATAAACTGGTATCAATTCCAAGTCTTCATACTGAAACTTCTGAGCTGAGCCTCAATGAAGAACCGCCTGAAAAACCACCAATTTGGATGCTGAACTTGTTCATTTGAAATGAACTGGAAGAGAGTTGAGATATGGAAGTGAAAAGCTACAATATCTGAACATTTCCCGATTGCTTGAAAATTTGATCATTTTTCCAAGTATTTGAGCTAGAAGAATCTGATGTCTTCTGCTAATTGGTGAATATGTAGTATCACCACTCTAATATCAGTGTATCACTGAAGTGCCCTATGAATCTGTGGTTTGGGATGACCACTAACCAATTGATACCATGTATCTGATGGTTTTTGGATAACCACTAACCAATATTGACACTATTAGGTGTCCACCAACATCCCAATGTACACTGTATATGATTCAATTGCAAGTCATTGAACCATAATCCTGCCAAAGTCTGTCATCTCTGGAAAATATCACTATGTAATCATGTGAGACAGGATGCATGCAATTTATTCACTTAATGTAAACTCCAATCTGATGAGAGCGAACCAAGAGAAGTGAATCAACTTCTAGTTTGACACATCCCTGAAAATGCCTAACAACTTAATCAAATGCCAAGCTGCAATGCACAAGGATCCTCTTGTCCCCTGCTAGGTCGAGTGACCATTTATGTGAATGAAACGTCCACATCATTGCTCTCAAAATAAAAATTAACATCCAAATTATGTATGATTCAACTTAAACTTATTGAACCATAATTATGGCAAAGTTTGTCATCTACAGACTGTAGTTGCCCATTTGGAAAATTTTTCCCATCTGGCATACTTGATGTTTGTTGTTGTATAAACTTTCTGTCTGACAACCAATGTTCAATTCCATCATCAATTCCCCCCTTTGTCAGCTGAAAGGAGAGACCACAAGTGGTTTCATGAACCATCATCACTAGAATTTTGAACTCCCCCCCTTAAGGTGCATGAGATTTACAACATTGTACTCCCCCCTTCTATGCTCAAGAGAGTACCATACTTGTTCCATTTGAGTACAACACAAAGTGGGCATGTGAAAAAAAATACATGTTATCTCATTTCGTGAGGGCCATGCTCGAAAGCTACATCGTAAGGGGACCACTTATGTGAGGTACACAAATGTTATGTGCTACAAGATTGGTCTTTACTCGAGATTCAATTCTACGGTAAGACTTATATAGTCAATTGGTTGTTGATGACCACTTCCAAGGATCAATCCACTCATAATGAATCTTCAATCTTGCATGTTTCTTTAGTGTTGAACATATGTTTGAAGAATGGTTATTCTTTCCACAATGCTGGCAAGGATGGAGATCAAAACACTGATTCTCCTTGTGACCAACTTGATTACAATGTTGGAATTTATCATTTTGATGCTCAATTGTGATAGGTGAAGTTGAGACTTCTTGAAGGAATCCAACACTTTGGAACTGGATTGGTCTTGAATAATCGGGAATATGAAAGTTAACTTCCTTGTCATATCCAAGTCCTGTTCTATTCTTGTTGTAGATGATTTATTCCCAAGGTCTTATTATGGGCTTGGAAAGTGTATTATGAACCCATTTCTTTGAAATCTATGGAAGTGGATTTACTGCATGTTGTTGCAACATTGAAAGGTTTTCTTCATTAAACTCAAAAGAAAACTCTTGCAAAGTAGGTTCAAGAATAGCTTCGTCTTTGTCTGCATTTGGAGTTGTCTTATTGAGTTTATCCTTCACTGATTGTTGATCAAAAACATCATCATCATCATCTTCATCATCATACAGAGGGTTGTGCTAAACAAAAACTAGTTCATAACACTTCACTGACAGTTGATTTTTGAGATCCCTGATTTCATCATTCAATAGTTGGGGTAGATATTGAAGAAGTCTAACTTTATCTTGCATCACTTGAAAACAAGTTAGAATTGATTGAAGAGTTTCTTTGTTCAATATCAATGTGTTGTCTTCAGTGGTGTTTATTAGAGTGTTCAGTAACTCTAATAATTCTAGATTTCGAGCCATTTCAAAACCCTAAATGATGTCTCCTTATGTAGGTAGATCCTTATTACAATTTGACTCGACAGAAGAAGGCTTTTCTGCAACTCCCTCACTTGAATTGCTCGCTTGAAATTCACGCTCTCTTGATTTTGTTTCACGCTCACTTGTACAGTTCTTACTTTCTTCCAAGAAGTTGAGGGTGTCAGATACTACTGAAAATGCACCCAAAAATTTGATTACAATGATTTGAGTTTCAAGTACTCAACCTTGTCATTTTCGACTCAAAAATTACAATGAATCTTGGGTGTTAGGCTCAACCGAGAATGCACCTTATGACAAATTCAATTCAACTCAATTTGATTTCAAAAAGACAAGTAAACTTACAAAGGCATTATTGCAAGTACAAATCAACTTGATCAAGTAATCTTACAACAAATATTGTTTGCAAGTTACAATTTAACTTCAAATGCTCCATGATGTGTTGAGTTTGAAATCCTTTGATTTGTCCATTACTGATGTGGTTGAAGACTTGAATGCTTGAGAATGTTCTTCATAGATGCTTGATCATATGTGCTTTGATTGTTTGTACTTCACAAGCATTAATTGTGTGTTGGAATTAACTTGCTTGTACTCAATGTATGATGCGTTAAATGATACATTACAAACGTGTTTATGTCAAAACTAGACATTAAACATCATAAAGGAACCATGCAAATATTCACGAAAACACACTACACAAGGTGTATCTAAGATCCCCTTATTCAATTTCGGACAGATCTAGAACACAAAAAAAAATACTTCAATTTTATTATAAGCACCTCTCTTACGAGACCACATACAATGGAAATGCTACAATGTAATTTCTCCTTCACCATGCTTTAACAAGGCTTTCAATTCATAATATTTCTCTTTTTCTCTCAAAAACTTAAAAAAACAATATAATTTTTCTCAAGAAAATATTATCTTACAACTTCCCATAGAAAACTCTTTAGTTCTCTTTTAACTCCCCCTTTATCACTTTTATATAAAAAGTGAAAATATCATAAAGTAGTAATACTTCAAATTAGATTTAGAAGTAAATTACTTTAAAAAACTTTCAAAACATATATAAATATGCTTTGTAGATCCTTTTTACATACCACTCTTAAACTTTAAGAAGTGATTTTTGAAATTCTGTGCATAGTTTTGTTTTATATGAAGAAATCATAAATGAAATCTAATTAAAAACTATGAATTGAGATATCAAAAAAGAAGATTGAAATTTAATACCCTTTGTTCTTGGTGATGAGATTTAATATTAGAATTTAGAAAAAGTAGTGCACCATTGACATGGAAAATAAGAGAGAGCTATTAATGCAAATCACCAAGGAATATGCATGAAGGAGCAACCAATTTGTGTCTAGGTGTTCTTTGCAGATCGCAGGCTCAGGCTCGTGGATCAAATCAAATATTCATTGCATGAATCTTCTAACTGGGTGTTATTGATTTTGTTGTTGCGTATTTGGCTGATCTAGATTGGTGAAAACATCATGTTTCTCTCATTACTCTTGCCCAGATTGCAGTAAAACAATTACAGGCTCTCATGACAAACTTCATGCGCCCTCCACAGATCTTAGGAACATGGATTTACATTCAGAGACAAAGAATATATGGGAATGAAAGATTTTGATGTTGGAAGAACACGTGTGAGTAGATTGGGGTATTTGATGGTCCGATCTATGGAGAGTACATCAGATTGATGGTTTTCGGGCTCTCAACAACAACAAATTTCTCGAGTCAATTTCCCGGATAATGATACGAATCGCTCTGCAAATTGGACAAATCAGATCACTTTGTTGGTGCAATCAGATCGCAGATTTGAAGATTTTGTGGTTTCCTTATTTATATGCACTGAAGAGCTGGACCAAATCATGGGAAGGGTGGGTAATCTGGAGATCATGGGAGATCTACAAAAAATTATGGGAAGATTGCTTGTGTTTGCACCCTGGATCAAAATGGCGCTCCTCTTCTAAATCTCGTAACAGGCTAAATATCTATCGAGAATTACGAGAAACGGGATAAAAAATGAAGATCGCTTGTACCAGGAAATATTAATTGATCAAGGAAAGCATAAAGTAGAGAGGAAAGAATAAATTAAGCCAACAACAGAAGGTATATACAAACGGTGGATTAGTGGTAGGTTCCCTGCCATATTTCAATCCCTTTGTATGTGTATGGTGTTCTAGATCGCTGGACATAATTGACCACCAATGCAGATCCAATTGATAATTGATTATGATGGATTCCTTCACTTTCTTCAACAACATTAGAAGCAATGCTCTTTCACTTTCCACAGATTATTGAAATAACAGAGCCAATAAGATATGCAATGGAAGATTCTTCAAAAAAAAAAACATTTGCATCTTAAATCAATAATAAGTTCAAAAACTATGACCTCGTCTTTTTCATTTCTATCCAAAAATGTGTAGATATATGTTTTCGTAGCATCAATATTTCTTCACCGTAGGCTATACCTCATCCAGCCTCCAATGCGGTCTATTCTAGATACGGTCCTCGAAACTAAACTACACTAGTTGCTCTTCCTTCACAATTTTCACCATGGCTCTGATACCAATTGATAAAACATAAACAAGAATAACAACATGGTGGAAAAGGCATATTAGCCAACACTTAATATGTTCACACCAAGGGTACATATTTATAGTACAATGGGTGATGCCACCTCATAAAGAGATTTTCTCTAGATCCTAAAATCATACATGATGACTAGGCTAGGCAATCTTAACTAAATCATTAGTCATCACTTAAGGATATATTACTAATATACTAAATGAATAATACAAATATAGGTGAAAATTTAGACTTAGTGATTGGTAAAGGTAAGCCATAGGCTAACATATTTCAATTTAGGGTTGTTGACTAATCCAAAACTAGTCTTGTGAGACTAAAGAAACGTTTGAGGAAAATGCTAGTCTCTTGTTGTTAAAGTTAAGGAAGGTTTTCAGGTATGTGATCATATAAAAAAGGTCTATTACAGAGTTACAAATCATATTTGGATGATGAAATTGATGAGGGCTTTTGGTTGAGGTACAATTTGGGTACATGGTTGAGACAAGTAGTTGATGAGTTGGCACATACATGAGGAGTATAGTTGATGATGTTGGTACATATTGATGAGTCAGAGTTGATGAGTACTTGACACATGATTGGTACATACTTGGTACATGGTTGGTTGCACTTGTTTATGGTACAGGTTGATTACAAATTTTTTGGTACAGGTTGGTGCACTTGTTTATGGTACAGGTTGATTACAGGTTGAGGTACAAGTTGATGTATGGTTGATGCATGGTTCAGGTTTATTGGTACATGTTTACAATGGTATATCTCACAGTGATAGTGTGACAGTGGTTCCATCATTCTACTTCTACTTCAGGGCGGTTGGAAGGGGAAAGGAAAGGTGGTTGTAGCCACCTTCCAGTTGTAGATGGAGAACATAGGGGGTTGTAGCCTCCTTTTGGTTATAGCCAGAGAATTGGGGAGTTGGAGCTTCCCTCAGGTTGTAGCCTGAGAAACTAGGGGGTTGAAGCCTCCTTCTAGTTGCAACTAGAAAACAAAGGAAGTTGGTGCTTCCAATGAATGTAATTATTCAAGACATATAAGATAAAGCATTCCATGGTTTTCTCGTGATTTGGGTTTCCACATAAAACACTGGTGTATTTTGTATGTGTGTGATTGTTCATTTCTTATTGCTCATTATTGGATAATAATTCTACATTGATATAACACTTGTATTATTTGGAGAAAAAAGATTATAATTACGTTATTACTGATTCACCCCCCCCCTCTCGGTAATCCAACAACTAGTTCCTCTCTTTCAATGGTAGCTTCAACCAACACATTCAAATTCCTTTATGCCACTTCATCCTTGAAGTATTGCAGTCCTGCCTTGAGTTTTTTATTTTGAGACTGAAAGCCTCTATTTTTTCTATAAAGGTTCTTGAGTTGCTTATGGATAGGAAGGACTCTTCTTTCTACATATCTTGCCAAATCAAGGGTTTTGATGTACATATCGATAATCTCCTTCATCTTAATTCTTTCAGATAAAATTTTTTCCTTTAAATGAGAAAACTCCTTCCTAGCCTCCTTGAGCTATCTAATCAATCTTTTGAAGGTATGATTGCTAGGTGGAGTGTTGATATTAATCACCTGAACAAGCTTCTTCATGGCTTCAACTTCATCTTTCTGCTACACAGGGGCTTTATCTATCACCTCAATAGGATTCTCAATGCCTTTTCCCTCATCTTTATTTTTCTTTGGAATTGAAACCTTGGAAAGGCTTGTGCTTCAACAACCTCCTTGAGAGATGATGATCTAGTAAAGGGTTTCCTAACCTTTGTGCTAGCTGTTGCAGAGGGTGAAGAGAAATGTAATTTTCTTCCCTTGTTGATCGTAGCTTTAGTGGATGAGGGGACCTCTTCCAATTCTGGTGCAGGAGGAGGTGAAAAGTCTCTATGTGGAGAATGATAAGCCTCCTTCTTTGTTTCTTCAACTTCCTTAATAACCTCTTTATCTTGAGCAATAGATTTACTCTTTATTTTCTTGCTTGTTCTTGCTGGGGCATCGATAGTAGATGGAAAAGGAATTTGCATATTTGATTGAGGAGTTGAAGCTATGTCCAACTTCATGTGAGAAGAAACAATGAATTGTTCCCATGGGATGTTTCTCTTCTTTAATTTTTCCAAAACCAACATCCTGATCAATCCAGAGTGAAAGACACTAGTGTCCACAACCTTGGAATTGGCTTGGAATCTATCAGACATTTTCCCCATGCTCCTCAACAAGTAGAAAGGGATATTCATTTCATCTTTACCAGTAAAATGAAGCAGAATCATTATATGGTACTGGTATAACATATTATACCTTCCCTCACATGTCAAGTATCTCTGGATGATCTTCAACATATTGTCAAAATCCTGAACTAAATGACTTCTAGGCACTCCCTTGGACAAGTTGTTAGTCTGATAATATGGTTTTATGAAGCCCTTGGAGAAGGCAACATTCAAAGTCATGGATTTAAACCATCTCTTTCCCGTGTTAGGAATCCCTGTGGTTGCTACAATAGAGGCTTCAGACACCTAAAAATCCAGATCTCCTACCTTAGTCTTAAGGCCATCAAAATGTAAGGAAAATTGCATTGCCACTTCAGGGTGTCCGCTCTGCATGTTTTGGAGAAAAGAGAGGTAGACCAACCTCTAGAAAACTTCCCTAACCATTGGATTTGCATAAAAAAGGTGGATGTATGAGGGTTCAATTTTGACCACAATTCCTCCCTTGTGAAACTTCTTCTTCTGAGGTGTCTCCATGAGTAAATACAAGGGATCACATGTTATGTTATAATGAAGGCTAAGGGAGCAAACAGAGGCATATTTCAATGGGAGAATGATAGTGAATAATGGCTTCTCTTTCCTACAATTCTCCTCTAACTCACCATGTTTTGAAAAAACACTGTTTTGATGGCTCTTGAAAGGAAAGAAATGCAATTGTTTCCCTTCCCTTACTGTCTGTAGGTATCAAACTGAAGAATGATAATATAGTGAAAGGAAAATTGTTGCAATGGTCTTTGAATACGTGGAAAATAACACTCCAATCCAAAAGTAGAGAGAACACGGGAAATGTAGCAAGGTTTCAACAACGTTTTTTGGTAGCGTAGTATGCATAGAAGGAACAAATGTTTGCTCAGTAAATCAACACTCAGGAGTAGAAGGAAATTGTGTGTTTGTTAACAGAAAACCAGGTGTGGTGGCTATAAGTCCGTGAGAGGGAAAATATGGAAGGAGAGGGATGAAGGAGGGAGCGATTTGTAGACACAGTCGCTATCAAAACTCAGGCAACAACTATCACACAGATTCACTATGCAATGGAGTGGGCTCACAGAATAGATGGAGGAGTAATGACAACTTCAGGATCTAAAAATGGTTAGGAGATCACCACGCCACCTCAGCCTCCAAATCCACCTCAACAACTAATCCCGTAGCACTGTCTGCAACTGGTTTGAACTAGCAGTTTCAACAACGTCGAGTTTGAGAACATTCAAATCTTTGAAACCATTAGAAAAATCATTAAAACCAAATATTTGAATACATATTTTAACAAACCGTGGTTATGAAAACAAGGTAGAACATGACCTCAATTAAATGATGACGAATCATGGCAAGGAATAAAGGACAAGGAGTGCGCTATGGAAACTCCTAGTGAGTTGGCAACACTCTTTTTCCAAAAGGATGATTTGACCACCTTTAATCGGACATAGGTACAACATGGAAAGGATATAAAGGTATGAGAGAAAATAGTGACATGTCAAGTCATGTAGGTCATGGGATGGGTTAGGCTTGGTGTCAAGTCACAAGGTGAGTCAAAACCAAAAGACATTAAATGAACCTAGGCCAAAAATCTATGTGAGGGCCAACAAATGAGCCAACACTCAAGCCTTTATTTTTTCAAGCTAACCTAAGTAAATAACACTAAGAAAATAAAGAAAAAAATAAAATATAAAGGCTTAAAATCTTTAAA
>JASDQU010507010.1:20424-41605 GCA_032191745.1 Picea mariana
AGACTTTATTTTTTCAAGCTAACCTAAGTAAATAACACTAAGAAAATAAAGAAAAAAATGAAATATAAAGGCTTAAAATCTTTAAAACTAAGGGCTAAAAGACCTAAGGCACCTTAGTGTGATAACAATATGAATATGAAATGGAAGGGCCCAATTGGGACCTTGTAGCAAAGGAGAAACTACACTTTTTCTTTTATCGTTTCAAATGCTTGTTGACATTTTAGAGTCCAACAATAATCTAGATCCTTGGATAACAATGTAAACATGGGAGAAGATATCTTACTGAAATTCTTGATGAACCTCATGTAGTATCATGAATGTCCAATAAAACTTCCAATATCTTTTGGTTTCAGAGGGGTAGGGAGTAATGTGATGATTTTAACTTTATTTTGTCTACTTCAATCCCTTTGGAGGAAATATGGTTTCCTAACACAATCCATTCATTCATCATCATATTGCATTTTTCATTGATAAGGGATATGTTCATTTCTCTACATATTTGGAGAACTCTATTTGGATTGTCTAAGGATTCATCAAAATACTTTCCATAAGGGGTAAAGTCATCCATACAAATATCAACTTTATCATGCATGAGTTCTTAAAAGATGTTGAGTATTTCTCTTTGGAAATTCATTGGGGCATTACATAGGCCGAATGGTAATAATTTTGTTAGAATAGGGGTAGACCCAAGGTTGAACTCTTACAACGCACCAACAAGACCTAACTACTGGCTGTTTTTCCAACACCTACGAAGAAGATGCAGTCTCACCCGAAGTAGAAATAGGGAGTTGCAGGACACATGTGTCTACAACCAGAGGAAATGCAAAGTGAATACAGGACAACAACACACAACAATATAGTTATTCTTTACCATTCCCAAGCTTACTTCGCAAGTTATATCTCAGATCTAACACAACAATGCAATAACAGTATAATCAATAACAAATAACACAACATCAACCACAAAGAACAACAAGATTTACGTGGTTCACCCTCTCTCTAGGGCTACGTCCACATAAATGTGTTCTTGATATTATTAAATAAAAATATACAATTCTATCTACACACTTAGCTTGCAGATCTCTCTCTCTCCCTCCCCCTGTGCACCCAGCTGTAGGGTTGATCTTCGCACCTAGCTGAAGATCCACAATATAGACTCGATATTTCTCTCAACAACAACAATCAATAATGAACAACAACAATCATAGTATCAATGAACCAACTTAGAACGAACCCTCCCAGGTATTCTAGACCTTTATTTATACATTACATAGAAAAAGTCTAGGTGTCAAAGCCCTATATCCAAAACCCTAGGTCAACTTGACCTGTTCTTTAAGGGCTTCACCAGCCTGTCTTTCCTTATTTTCCGTGAGGTGCTCCAAAGCACTCGTTGATGTATTTTTCCGTTTATTGAGTTGTCCACGATCCCTCTTCTTTGCTTCTTTGTATTCCTCGATCTTCTCTTCTAACAGATAACTTTTCCTTAACTTCTCTCCTTATTTTCTGCTTCTTTGACCACTTCGACCCCTCCTTGGTTTATGTGCCTTTCGCACAGTTTGTACTTCATTTTTATTCCTTAGTCTTCACTTCCTTACCTAACCAAGGGACAACAGACCCCAACACTCACATGTGGCTCTTCCTGAGTCATTGTAGGACTGAACCTTTTGTATTACTTCGACTGCAGGCTATGCGAAGAAGCCTGTGATTTATTCTCTGTCCCTCCTTATTGTGTGCATACTATCTTTTCTGTGTCTGGTACCCAGTTTCAATTGCACCTGGTACCTAGAACCTTCTTCCTTATGCTTTTGATGAGATCTGTGAGGAAGTTGGTTTTCAAAATACAATTTCAAACAGCTCCCATTTACCAGAACTTCTTTCCATTCTCCATTAAGGGTCTTCAACTTTGCAACTCCTCCTTCTATAACATAGACAACCTCAAATGGCCCTAGCCAATGTGTCTTGAACTTCCATGGATGCTTCATGAACTTTCTGTCATATAAAAATACCAAATATCCATGATTGAATGCCTTCCTCTTGATGTGTTTGTAATGATAATCCTTCTCCCTTTCTTTCTGTACATGCTGATGAAATCCTGCAATGAATCCATCTTCCTCCAGTTCTAGTAACTTCGCAAGCTTGTCTTGAACAACACCGGTGTTATCCATACTTGTAAATGCTATACTTCTTAAACTAGGAACCAAGTATTCCATAGGTACCACTGCTTCCAAGACATATACCAACTTAAATGGAGTCTGTGTTGTTAACTTCTTGCAAGTAGTTCTATAATCCCATAATACTATTGGAATTCTTAAATCCCAATCATCTCTGTTAACACTACAAATCTTAGTCAATGCTATCTACAATATCTTATTGAAAGCTTCAACTATAGCATTCACCTGTAGGTGGTATGGAGTACTCTTCTGATGGTGAACTTCAAATTCTAGAGTCAAGGATTCAATAGTTTTATTGATGAAGTGCGTGCCTTGGTCACTCATGAGGATCTTTGGGCATCCAAATCTGGTTATAATATCCTCAAAGATGAATTGGGTAGCTGTGGCTGCACTAAAGTCATTAATTGCTCTTGCTTTTTCCCATCTGGTCAAATAATCTATCTCAGTGAGAATGTATCTAGCTCCTGTGCACCTTCCTAGTAGACTAATAGGTCCCACAAAGTTAACGACCCATTTATCGAATACTTGTAATGTTAATTGCAATGCTAAAGGAATTTCATCCCTTCTAAAAGGCTTTCCTACTATTTGACATACATTGGAGGCTCTGTAGTATTCCTTAGCATCCTTATGTAAAGTAGGCCACCAGAGGCTAGCTATGAGAACCTTCTGCGCTATTTCTTTCCCTGTATATGTCCTCTTGCGATGCCTTCATGTGTTTCTGCAAGAATCAATGGTCTTTCTACCTCCATAACACATCTCCTCAAGATATCATCTAGTCCCCATATTATACAATTGTCCAACTATGAGTTGAAAGTTGGATGCATGAACTACCAACTGTTTCTTATGAATGACTGTGTACTTGCGAGGTGCCAGTCCTATGGACATGAAATAAACTATCTCGACGAAGTGATCGTCGACTTTTATGATGACCAACAACTATGCATCTGGTAGTGTATCCTCCAGACTGGTAGGTTCCTCTCCATGTTCCAACCTAGATAAGTGATCATGTCCTTTATTCATTCTTCCTGGCTTGACCACAATTTCAAAATCATACTCCTGGAATAGTAGTATCCATCTGCATATTCTTCTCCCCAACACTGGCTTGTTGACTAAGTACTTCAATGCAAAGTTATTAGTGAACATCTTAAAATGTCCTCCCATCAAATAGTGTCTGAATTTCTGCAATGCATATACCATAGCCAAGCCTTCTCTTTCAGTCGTAGTATAGTTCCTTTCAGCTGTAGAAATCTTCCTGCTAGCAAATGCTATAGAGTGGTCAATGTCTCCTGCACTCGGCTGTGCTAAAAATCCTCCTAATGAAATGGATGAAGCATCAACATGAACATTGAACTCCTTACTCCAATCTGGAAAAACCAAGATAGGCACAGTGACCATTTTCTGTTTAAGTGTGTTGAAGCTCTGCTGGCATTCTTCTGTCCATTAGAACTTGCTATCTTTCTTTAAGAGCTTCTCCATGGGTGTTGTTATTTGTGCGTATCCCTTAATAAAATTCCTATAGTATCCAATGTGCCCCAATGTAGTGCGCAACTGTCTAACTAAGGTGGGAGGAGGTAGATCAACAATGATGGAAATCTTGGAAGGATCCACCAACAATCCATTCTTACACACAATGTACTCGAACAACACTCCAAAGGGCGAAAAGAAAATACACTTTTTCAGATTCAGGGGAATCTGACATTACTTGCACTTATCTAACATCAGTCTCAAACATTCAATGTGGTCTTTCAGTAGGCTAAAGACATTCCAATAATCAAAATAAGGTTCCAAGAACTTGTGTAAGAAGTCCTTAAATGCTTCGACCACCACCCTGGAAAAGATGGCTGGTGCATTCTTCAAGCCAAAGGGCATCACTGTGTACTGAAATTAACCCCACTCTATTGCAAATGTGGTCTTATGTCAATCTTCCTTATCAATTCTGATCTGGTGATACCCTGAAAATCCATTTGTGAATGAGTAGACCTCCTGTCCTCCTACATTATTGATAACTTCATCGGTAAAGGGTGTAGGGAATGGATCATGTAGACATGCATCGTTCACCTTTCTTAGATATACACAAATTCTGATTTCTTCTGTCTTCTTATCTTGGAACACCATAGAGCTAATCCATTCAGATTATTCAATAGGTTCTATGTTTCCTACTTCCAACATTCTATCCAATTCAATCCTAACATTCTTCTTGTATTTATGATTTAGTCTATAAGGTCTCTACTTGATAGGTCTTGCATTTGGTCTTAAGGGGATCTTCATTTTTCCGATGGGCCCTTTAATTCCCTTCATGTCTGTGAACTTGGTTGGAAACAAGTCTTGATATTCATGTAATAGCTCTGTGATCTTACTAATAGTAGAATCATCCCAATAGTCTCCCACATTTGCTAATTTAGGTGTTTTCTTTGTTCCAATATTAACTTTCTTAATTTTAATGGGCTTTCCAATAAAAGGTAATTCAATCCCTGACCCTTCTATGTCTCTGTGACATTCAGTTTATGAATTTTTTACATCTCTAGGGTCATCATCCTCATCAACATTGATATTATAACATCCCTGTAACTGCTAAAGAGGCACAGTCCATTCATCTTCTTCTTTCTCAAAAGGGAGGTTAGGTGCCTCGTCAAATACCTTTTGTCTTACAATTTGTAAAGCCTGATCTACTGTAGGGTATTGGATCTCAAATAAAAACATAGCTATAAAGTTCTGAGTCTTTCCATACCAGTCTATAGTGATGAGGCACAGTTCTGATTGAATTTACCAGTTGATAGGCGTCGTATCCAAGGTGTTAATGAAATTATGCATCCACTGTTCTTTAGGGATGTTTCTCTAGGAATCCTCACAACATCCCATGTGGTCCTTTGGACAACTCTAGCCTGTGTATCGAGCTTCACATCCTTTTTCTTGGTCTGAAAAGTGCACTGTCAATAAGGCATGACATTATACCCATTTTGTGATGTTCTTCTTATGTGTTCCCCACCATCTAGATGGTGTGGCTTTCAAGGCTTCATCCAGTTCCAACATCCTCTGTTGTACTGGTACAATTTTCTCAAATTCAGCTAGAAATGTCTCTAAATGATTTAAACCATCAAATGTTGGAAGATTACTTACTTCTATTCCAATCCAACGAACTTCTCTGGTCAATATAGCACATCATCGTGTGGAGAATTCATACATTATGTTCTTCTAGTTTTCCAATGCTTCCTCTGAATCTGATGAACATGCACTTTCACTCCACCAGTTGAGATTTCCATCTACTATAGGATTAATGTAGTCCTTCTATCTTGCTATCAGTTTGTATATGTTCTCTAGATCATATGCACGGTCTTCTTCCCTGATAGGTTTTGTGTATCTATGACCTTAATCTGGGTTAAGAGGTGCAAGGAATTTAATGCCATTACCCTCAAATGCCATTCTTCTCTTCTTTAGGTCAACAACATTCGAATTGTTGAAAGACCGATCAATTCCTAACAATGCAGAATAAGGACAACTATCATCAACAATTTCAATCACTTCGAAGTCTGCAAATGTACTTATCCAATCGATGTCTACATGGACATTCTCTAGTTTTCCAAAAGGGCTCACTGCCTATTTATTAACCATCCTAAGCCTAATAGAAGAGTAAACCAATCTAGGTTTTCCCATCAATGCCCAAGTTTTCTTCGTCATAACATTGGCTTATGATCCTAAGTCGAGTACCACATAGTCCACATCATAGTCTCCAATCTGAGCACTAAGGTGTAATTCCTTGTTTGTTCTTCTTTTCCTTGATACTTGGTTCACATATCTACTCAACATAGGATCTATTCTCCCAATTTCATACTGTTTTACTAGTTGTTGTAATTATTGTATAGCCTTTTCATCTTTAATCAAATTGATACATGTGTATAAAAAGTCCATGAACTTGCTTACCTCTTTTCTTTGTCTAGCTAGGAAAGACTGATAAAATTCTAGTGGCATTTCCCATTCCCATACTTCTAGTTGTGCCTTAGATGAAGAAGCTTGTTCTCCTAAAAATTATTTCCTTTCTTCCTCAAAAGTATGCCTCTCCCTACTTGGATCAAAAAACTGTGCCTTCTTTGCAGCTCTTCTAATCCCTGATCCTTCTACAGTTTTTCCTGGGGTCACTCTATCTTCTCCTGTAGCAGCACCTCCTCTAGTAATACCAATGAATCTGGGGTCTTCACCGCGAGGTTTTGCTGATATTAATTGTACTTGTTGGTTTCCTCCTCATCTCTCTTGCAGTTTGGCCAACAATACTGGACAATATTTGATGACATGATCAAACGAGTTACAATAGTTGCAAGTGGTACAAGGGTTTTGACAATCCCTTGCCAAATGTCATGTTTGTGCTTAGTTATAACAAATAATCTGACCTCTACCTCAACCCATACCTCCACCTCGTCCTCTTCCTCTGAATCCACCACGAGGATTGAATTTTCCTCTTCTTGGGGAGTTGAACTATGCATTATTTCCTTCTTTTTGTGTTTCTCCTTGAATTATATATGTATCCATTGATCTTTCATGCAAGAGATCATAATCCCTACAATCCTTCTCATCATGTCCCATAGACTTGCAGAATGTGCAATAAAGATTGGTAGGTGTTTGGACATATTTTTTCATATAATAACATTCACCAGGGCGATGTCTAGTTCTACATACCTCGCACCAGGGTACAATAGCTTGCTTCAAAGGACTAGGTGCTCCAGAGGCCAAGTATTCATGAAATAGGGGACATTGCTCTTTGTCATGGCCCTCTGATTTACATCTAATACACCACATATCTTCTCTTTTATGCTTTCATTTATCTTTCTTCATATCTTCAACTTGTAAGGATAAAATAGTTAATTGATTTAAAATTTGACTCATACTTGGACTGAATTCTCCTACAAGAGCTGCTTCTAGTTTCATGGCAATCTCTAGAGATTCAGCCTGTGAAGAATTTTTCTATTGCATAAGAGGAACTCTGATATGTGGTAGGAGGGCAGCAATGAACCATTCTTTATTCTGTTCATCTGGAATATGAAAAGTCAAATGGTCTGTCAGGGTCTTAAACCTCTTATCAAACTCCCAAATAGGTTCAATGACATTCTTCTTGATTTCTTTCAGCTCTATAATACATTGTGACTCTGACTTAGGTTTCTTGAATTCTGCGCTCAACATAGTCTTAATGTCATTCAACAATTTAGGTTGTGCAGTTGCTGTAGAAAAATTCATGTACCAACTTAGTGCGCGATCCCTCAAGGTAATAATGAACTGAGCTTTATTAACAGTTTCTTCGGTGGCTTGCTTAATGCTCCAAACAACTTCACATAAGAATGAGTGCTGGTCAGGATCTTCAGATCCATCTCCTCTGAAGATGGCTAACCTCATTTCATATGCCTTAGATCTTCTTGGGTTTCTCGACTGAGTATGTGCTAAAATGCTTGTAATTGTTGAAATAATGTAACTGCAAAGAGTATTCTTATTATTATTGATATATTGTTCATGGGATCAATCCCCATTGTGGATTGATCATGTCAATTATTGTATTAGGACCAAATACCCTTTTGCGGATTGGTCAACAGACAATTGTAATAGGTAGAATAAGAAGTTGGCCCCAATAGTTATTATTGAGACCCAGAAATATAATAAAGGTGGGTTTACCCACCCAGAGTGAGAATTCAGCCCTTCCAGTAAAGACACTTCACACGTGCTAGACTTGTATATATAGAGAGGCCAACGCCTCACTTTGACACACAACTCACTTGCTCATTTTGAGTGGCAAGTTTCGATTTACCAGTTGGAGAGAGAGAGAAGAGTGGCACATCTTTTGGAGAGGAATTTCTGTATTGGTTTGAGTTATCTCTTGACATTGTATTGGAAATCTATAATAAGGAAGTTTTACTGGGTTTTCTTCCCCTAGAGGGTTTCCTAGGATAAATGTTGTGTCTCTTGTGAATGTGTATTTCTTAGTGATCTTGTTATTATGTTGTTGTTATTTATTGAAATGCAAAGAACTATAATAATGGCATAAACATTAGTAGTAACAATACTCTGATTGCTCTGACTACTCTAGTTACTTAATGCTTCTAAAACAACAGGAGGAGAAATAGTACTTACTTTGACAGTATGCACAGTTCCTAAAGTTTCTGTCTCTCCTTGGCGAAGTTCTTCGGTCTGTACTTCCTCTATTCTTGTAGACTCCAAGTAATCTTCATCTGTTAGATCTACTTCTTCTCCACTGTAGAATCCCTCATCTCCGTAGTTTTTCTTAAATAGGTTCAGAAGAGGAACCTCTCTGAACAGTCTCCCACTACGCATGTGTCCAGCCTCTGTGTCACTTTTTCTTTCCGAATTATTGAACATTATCTTCACTATATATTTAGGATATGCTTCTCATGCAATATAATCTTAATCCTTAGCTTCAAGAAGTGTAGGAACTTCCCTCTAGGTCCCTTAAATAAATACCTCTCTGCTTGACTATACGATTCAACTCCGTCAATGGAAAACTCAATAATATACCCTCCAATAGTGCTATCAAACCATATATCCACTACTCTAGACACAACATTGTCAATTCTCTTGACATTCTTGATCAACGTCGTTGTCCAGAACACAGGTGGTTTAGATCTGATCTCAAACTAGGTATCTGCCAATCTGTCTAACCACTTGTATAGCTCTTTATGAATTCCTCCAAAGAAAATCTCATGTATGTCGGTGAAGATGTACCTTCCCAACCAATGTTCTATACTAATGCTAGGATTCTTGTTATGGGCTTCGACACATTCCTTCTCTTGTTCTTCTATCCACTTTTGAATTTATGTCTTCGATGGAAACCACCTTGAAATTCCCTCAAAAATATCTCGGTCCTGAAAATTGAACCATTTGTTCCCACAGGGGTACACCCAGGGCTAAACTCTTACAACACACCAACAAGCCCTAACTACTTGCACTTTCAGCAGCACCTGCGAAGCAGATGCAGTGTCACCCGAAGTAGAAATAGGGGGTTGTAGGACACATGTGTCTATAACCAGAGGAAATGAAAAGTGAATCCAAGACAACAACACACAACAATCTAGTTATTCTTTACCATTCCCAATATTACTTCACAAGGTATATCTCATATCTAACACAACAATAAAATAACAATATAATCGATAAAAAATAACACAACATCAACCAAAAATAACAACAAGATGTACGTGGTTCACCCTCTCTCTAGGGCTACGTCCACATAACTGTGTTTCTTGATATTATTAGATGAAAACATACAGTTCTATCTGCGCACTTAGCTTTCAAATCTCTCTCTCTCTCTCTCTCTCTCTCTCTCTCTCTCTCTCTCTCTCTCTCCCTGCGGACCTAGATGTAGGGTTGATCTTCACACCCAGCTAAAGATCCACAATATAGACTCGATATTTCTCTCAACAACAAAAATCAATAATGAACAAAATCAATCATAGTATCAATAAACCAACTTAGAACGAACCCTCCCAGGTCTTATAGACCTTTATTTATACATTACATAACAAAATTCTAGGTGTCAAAACCCTAGGTGCCTAAAGCCTAGGTCAACTTAACTCGTGCTTTAAGGGCTTCACCAGCCTGTCTTTCCTTCTTTTCTGTGAGGTGATTCAAATCACTCATTGATGTCTTTTTCCACTTGTTTAGTTGTCCATGATTCCTCTTCCTTGTTGCTTTTACTTCCTCGATATTCTCTTTCAACAGATAGATTTTCCTTTACTTCACTCCTTCTTTAGCCACTTCGACCCCTCCTTGTTTTATGTTCCTTCCACTTAGTTCATACTTCACCTTTATTCCTTAGTCTTCTCTTCCTTACCTAACCAAGGGCCAACAACTTTGTAGGAAAATGTGCCCCAAGGACAAGTATGTAAAATTATGAGACCCGAGAGATCTAGAATTCGATGAGAAAAATAATACTAATCCAATGAATTTACAAATAAAAAAAAAAGAGAGATATAGAGAATAATTTACTCCACAAGAATGAATGTATTCACAATATGTTAAAAATTACAGTGAGATCAATCCAATATGTAGAGAGGAATTGATCTTGTTGCTAATAATAGCAACTACCACTAAAAGTAGTGTAAAAATAGCTAAAGCACATGCCTAAACCTATAAAATAGTTAAACCACATCTAACATGAGTATGATAGGCTGAAAAGTGCAAGCTATCCATATCTAACATGCAAAACATGCAAGTTTACTAAATAAAGGGGGTAAGTCCCTAAAATCAAGGGACAATTTCCTTGATTTAAGGATGAAGTGCACTCTCCTTCCTTTAGGTGTTTAAACTATGCATGGAGGTTGGAAAGGAGTCACTAAGTGGAGTTATAATTAAACAAGTCAAGATTAAATCCATGTCAATATACCTAAATTTAAGGAAAACTCCCTAAAAACAAGGAAAGTGTCTCCTACCCTCTCTAGAAAGTCAAATCAAGTGAGGAAAAATGCATTGGGATTCATTAACCAAAGTCTAGTTGCCTAAGAAAAGTAATACACCAAGGGAAGTTAGGATTATTCTCTAACACCCCCCCTTAAGACTAATTGTAGTGGCATAATAAGAAAATGTGAGTCCCATCTACTAGGCCATTTTATGTATTCAATACAATAATGAACCCCTCATAAAACGAGGAAAGAGGGAAAACCTCATGGGAACCCCCGCCCCCCCCCCAAAAAAAAGGACATAAAAAAAATGCTAAGTAGANCACTCGATCATGAATCAATCCTTAGATGTAATGCATGTGCATCTCAATATGATTGGTCCTCTATCTTTGAACCAGATCAGTGGATATTTGAATGGTACCTTGGTTGTCACAAAATATGATAGTCGGTATTTGATACTGAATCCCAAACTCAAAAAGTAAAACCTGGAACCAAATACACTGTGTGGCAGAATTCACTGCCCCCCTATACTCTGCCTACGCTGTGGATAAAGAAATAGTATCCTACTTCTTGCTTGACCAACAATGTGGACCAGAAGGAAAGATGAATACACACCATGAGGTGGACTTGCAGTCTGTGCCATCGCCAACCCAATCTGAATATGTGTACCCGACCAAATATAGAGGACAATCAACTGCATAATAAATACCAAAACTGGGAGTTCCTTTTACATACTGAAGGATTCTCTTAGAATCTTTCCAATGAATATCATGGGGCTCCTACATATACCTGTAACAACACTCACTTCATAAGAGAGATCAGGATGGGTATGTGTGAGGTACAATAAGATCCCTACCAACTGTCGATAGAGAGTATTATCTACCAAAGGAGTAGTCACTCCATCCTCCAATTTGACCCCATAAAGAAAAGGTGAACCAAATGGATTACAACCTGTCATATGAAACCTATCAAGTATATCTACTGCATACTAGGTTTTTTCCATCTTGATTCCCGAAGTAGACTGTGATACCTCAAGACCAAGAAAATAAGGCAACAAACCCATATCACTCATGGAAAATCTATCATGCAAGGCAATCTTAATCCATGCAATCTATGATAAAGAACTCCTTGTGATCAATAAGTCATCTATGTATAGAACAATAAAAAAAAGGGATTCATCATGGAGAAGCATATAAACATTCAGATCTAATTTACATCTATGAAATCCCTGAGAAAGCAAAAAAATCCATTTTTTCATACCAAGCTTGAGGAGCCTATTTGAGCCCATATACTGATTTATTTAACCTGCATACAAGAGATGAGTCATGAAAATACCCTTGTGTCTGCTCTATATATATATCCTCCTTCATATCTCTGTGAATAAAATAACTCTTCACATCCATGTGATGGACTTCCCAGTGTCGAGAAGCTGCGATGGCCAAAACTAGCCTGATGGAGTCCATTTTTGCAACTAGTGCAAATGTCTTAGTATAATAAATGCCATGTACCTAAGAGTAACCTTTAGAAACAAGACGATATTTATAATTACTTATCTCACCATTTTCAGCCATATTTGTTTGAAATATCCATAGGCATTGAAGCTTTCTTCCTTTCAAAAGTGGAACCAAATCCCAGGTTCGGTTCTCCACGAGAGAAATGTACTCCTCATCCATAGTAGCATCCTAGAAGGGGTTTCCCGTGGCCTATGTATATGAATGTGGATCTTCTGCAAGTGAAATATATCAATTTATGGGAAGCAACTTCTTTATGGCATCCAAGGTAGCGGGGGCCTCGAAAAACTGTGATCTAGTCCTCCTAGGATCCGTCGGATTTTTGACTAGTTCACTGACATCATGCAAAGCCTTTTTGGCCCAGACTGGTAGGGGATACAGAGAAGCCATGAAATTATCATAAACCTATGAATCTTATCTAGATAAATTCTCATCATCATTATCTGAAGTTCTCGAATGAGCATCAAAACCCTCTTCAACTATTCTATCCAAAAAATCCCTGTCAGGCTGATCTGAAACTACATGTAGTGGATCCTCTTTGAACTTCACACTTCTAAAGTACCTGTAATTATGATGCCAAAATATATCATGCCATAAAATTATATATTCATTAGTATGAGTAAAAAATGTTGTACATACATATTTTGGAATGAAATGAGAAAAGGAATACAACCAAGAGTGATGATCTGCAATACTGTGAGCTACTTGTGACACTGTTTTTAAGTCCGAAATATCCACTGAATCCAGATAGAATTCAACCTTTTTTACGAAACTTGAATGTGTGATATGATATTTGGAAATCACGTTCATGGATAGCGAGGGGAAATGCAACACATTATCAAAATACCCCCCTTCCAAAGAAACTATGCCTTTACCACATACCTCAATCGATGTGTCATCTCCCATGAGAATAGAAGGTCTTGTGCACTCTTTGATGGGCGATAATGATTCTTTATTTGCAGAAATATGATTTGAAGCACTTTAATTAATGATCTAATTGTATGGGGAGGATGTGACAACCATCAAAGTGTGACCATTATGAGCTTTTCCTCTTCTTTTGGTCGGTTTTGCTTCATCCTTATTCCTTGCATTCACCGAGACCATGAGATGTTTTTGATGTAGCATCTTTGCCATCTCATATATATTTTTCCTCATACAAGAATCTTCAGGATGATAAGATTTTTGAAAATATCTGCATTTATATCTTTCCTCTTTCTTCTTTCCTTTGTGATCCGAAGAATATTCATTCTCCGGTTTCAAAAACTTTTCCTTTCTAGCCTCACGGTTTTTGCCTTTCCCCTTTTTACGATCTTTGAAATTCGGTTTGCTTGCTTCGTTTGCTGCAAGAGAATGATATCTAGAACCCTTTATGGATCCCATGGAAACTAATTTTTCCTTCTCTTGAGTTAGGGCTTCAATAAAATCATCTAAAGAGGGCATTTCCCACTTCAAAGTTGTTAATTTTGAATCATGAAACGAGGAAACAAAAACTGAATAATCAGAACCTAGTTTTGAGAGAATGGAAAGGATGAGCTACTCATATTTTTTCAACAATTTGCAATATTTAAGCTGAACTAAAAGAGATTTAAATTTTGTAAAATACTCTTGCAAAGAATAAAAATTTGACTGATTCAAACCTATGAGCTCGTTATCCAAATTGTAGGCTCGAAGTTCATCCTGTTTACCAAACAACTCTTCCAACTTGGTCCAAACCCCGTTGAGGGATGATGCGGTGTCAACATGGAACATAAAGTGTCTTGATATGGAGATACATATCATCCCAAAGGATGCATTAATTTGATTGAAATACTTTTCCTTCTCAACAACATTTGTAGGCTCAACTTCTGTACCCATTGTTATCGGGTAGAGACCTTTTCTTCAGAGAGCAAGGGTGATCTCGAATTTCCATTAAAAGTACTTGAATGGAGTTAGGACAACATGATTTGGTTGAAGGTGTTGATCCATTCATTTTTTTTCCTCCTTTGATGATCTTTCACCTGCAAATAAAACTAGTATACCTCTCCCTCAAATTCCCTAAGGCTTTGATACCATGTAAAATTCTGAGACCCAAGAGATCTAGAATTCGATGAAAAAAATAATGCTAATCCAATGAATTTGAAAATAAAAAAAAGAAGAGAGATATAGAGAATAATTGACTCCACAAGAATTAATGTATTCACAATATGTTCTCAATATGTTAAAAACTACAATGAGATTAATCCAATATGTAGACATGAATTGATCTTCTTGCTAATAATAGAAACTGCCACTAAAAGTAGTTTAAAAATAGCTAAAGAACATGCCTAAACCTATAAAATAGTTGACCCACACCTAACATGAGTATGATAGGATTAAAAGTGTGAGTTATCCATAACTGACATGCAAAACATGCAAGTTTACTAAAGAAAGGGGGTAAGTTCGTAAAATCAAGGGACAATTTCCTTGATTTAAGGAGGAAGTGCGCTGTCCTTCCTTTAGGTGTTTAAACTATGCATGGAGGTTGGAAAGGAGTAACTAATTGGAGTTATAATTAAATAAATCAATATTAACTCCATGTCAATATCCCTAAATTTAAGGAAAACTCCCTAAAAAAATGGAAAGTATCTCCTACCCTCTCTAGAAAGTCAAATCAAGTGAGGAAAAATGCATTGGGATGCAATAACCAAGGTCTAGGTGCCTAAGAAAATTAATACAACAAGGGAAGTTAGGATTATGCTCTAACAAATTAAAGGTTGTGTTGTCCCGATCTTTAGGACTGATCTAAATTTGGTTGTATCCAATAAATCTATCTAGGAATGAAAATTATTGTTTCCCATATAAGACATCCAAACCTTGGTCAATGAAGGGTAATGGGAAATGGTCCTTTCTTGTATCCTTTTTAGCTCTCGGTAATCCATATATATCCTCCATTTCCCATTATTTTTCAAAACAATAACAAGAGGAGATGCCCACTCACTATTTGAAATTGGATATATGAATCCGACATGTAACAACTTTTGAAGTTATTGTTTAACTATATACTTCATTGTAGGGTTCATCCTTATTTGGGGCTTCCTAATAGGTTTGCAGTCCTCTTTGATGTAAATATGGTGAGTACAAATAAAATGATGGATTCCTTTCATTTCCTTATAATCCCATGCACAATCTTCACTGTTTCTTTTCGACAAATATAATAACTTTTGTTTTTGCAAACTAGTAGGTTTATTGCTTATTTTGAGTGTTTTTGCAAGGCTGATCTCTATGGTTTTGACAGACGGGTCTTCAATATCAACAATGAACAAGTTTTCCCATAATTGTGTTTTTTTTTAGTGGAAATTTCATATATGTTCTCATCATGTATCCCTTCTATTTTCACATCAGAGGGATATTGGTTCTGCAAAAATCTTTCATGGAAAGTGTCCTCATCAATTGTAATACTAGGTAAGGCTATGTTGATTATGTAGATGGGATATGCAATTGTTTGTGTCAAAACTTATTCTTCTTCTTCCACCCACATTAGAAGTTTTTCTATTATCAAAGGTTTGGAAAAAGGATAAATAATAATCTACTTTTGGGACATGACATTAGTTATAGTCATGTTTCCTTCCCTATGACCAATGTATGCATCTATTGTGTCCAACCAAGGCCTCCCAAAAATAAGAGGGCATCCATTGAATTGAGACTTGGTTTGAAGGAATAATAAGTAAATAGGGTACTCCCAAGAATCAATAGATATTATGATATCTTCCAACATCCCTTCAGGTTTGACTGTGGATCTGTCTGCAAGATGAAGGACAATGGGAATATTGCTCAAGAATCCTTGAAGGTTGAGTTTTAACATACGATCTTTGGTCATAGCATTGATGGAAGCCCCTATATATATGAAAGTATTCCAGATCAAGGTTTTGTTTATGTGGACATTCACAAAGGGGCTTCCTATATCGAGGTACTTAGGTACAATTAACTTCCCAAGCATAAGGTCAACTAATTGTCCTATAACGTTTATGGTGGGGGATTTTTTTTTTCTCCCTAGTCTTCTGATGAACTCTTATTTGATAAATCTATTGAATATGGGAACATCCTTGATGGATTGTAATATGGGTATATTTATGTACAAAAGCTTGAGTTCTCCTAAAAGTTATTTGTCTTTAGATGTATACGTTTTCCTTTCATTTAGTCCTTCAGGATAAGGAGGAGTTTGTGGTTGGGGTGGGATAATATATTGTTTCTCAGATTGTACATATTTTATGAGTTTTGGTTGTTGTTGTAAGACTTTTTCTGATCTAAGATTGATCTCTTGCACTTCTAAGGAATAAGTCTAATAAGTTGTTTCATTATTGTACACAGGTTGAACTTGCTTGTTATTCAGATTTGGAGAAAGTTAAGAAAGTAACTAAGATTGTTTAGGAGGAGAACTATTTTGAGTAGTGTTGTTGGTTTGAGGAGGAGGATGAATTAATGCAAGTTGCTAAACATGTGGTGGCCTCCATCCCTATAGAGGTTGACTCCACTGAGGGTTTTGATTTTGAGGCATGCTAGGAAATGATTGGTAGGGAGGAGGGATTGGTGGCCCTTGATATTTCCAAGGAGTTGGATTTGTCCAAGGAGATGGATTGGGTTATACCATGTTTGAAGAGACATTTGAGTATTATATGCACCAAAAGTTTGAGCGATATTGAAGTTCAAACCTGTTTGGAAGGGTCTTGGTGCTCCATTCATCCTCTGATTGATGAAGTATAATGATTCCACATTATTATCTACTCCTTGAAATGTATCTTTCAATCCTAGAAAATAAGGACATTTGTTAGTTGGATGATTTTCTTCACAAATACCAAAAACATCGATAAGGTCTAGAAAGAAATCATTTCTAGGATGAGTTTTAGTGAATTTAGGGAAATAGACAACCAATTCCTTCTCTACTTCTTCCTGTTTCTTCTTGTTCTGCAAAGTATATGTTTTCATGGCTAAATAATGCAAAATATCAGTTTTCACATATTCTATTAACCCTCCTAATTCATTCTTTATATGAACGGTAGGGTTAGAAGATTAAGGTACCAAACCTCTACTACTTCTACCTTTCTTTCTTGAGGATCTTGAATGGTTCTTGAATATTATTTTGACACCATCATAATCCAATTGATAGATATCTCCATTGGATAAGAGATTCAATGTTTCCATGACATCCTCTCTTACTCATGTGAGTGAGACAATCTTGAGTGAGTCCTCATCCATAGTACAATTTTGAGCTCTTTTGTAGCTTAGCTAAAATATCTCTTCAAATTATTCTAGAGATACATCATGTCCTTCTGTCATTCTGAAAATATCATCCCTTGTGTTCCTTGCTCTACAATACTCTCTGTATTTTTCACTGAAGGTATTTTTCATTTGATCCCAAGTTGTGATATTATTTCCCTCTAGGATCATAAACCATCTTAGAGATGAATCCTTCAAGGTAGAAGGAAAATGTTTGAGATTTTGTTCATCAATAGTATAATTATATGTCATGCATATAACTGGAAACTCAAACAAGAAAGTGTCAAGATCTTCAAAAACAAGCCCATGAAAATGAGGTAAGGAAGAAGGGTTAATTTTTTTCATCTTGGTCTCTTCATTGGATTCCCCAATGGGAAACTCAAATATTTATACCATCTCTTCTTCGCCAGCCATGGCACAAGGTGAGGGAGATTTATTCGTTTCTTAAATATTTTCAAATTCTCTATCTTCCCTTTCCAAGAAACTTTCAAGTGTTTCATGACCAATCTCTGGATTGTTTGGACATGTTTTTGGGGTGGGGATTTTTGGAAAAAAATCCCTTTCCTATCTATAGATTTAGTCATTCATGAAATTAAAGAAAGTAAAATTGATTTTTTTTCTTATATATATAATGAAAAAGAGTGTGACAAAGAATTGCTGGAATACTGAGAGGGGGGGTGAACCAATATGATCACTTTATTATCAATTTTCACTACAATATGTAATCATTAATTTCATCAACAATATATCATCAATATTGTTGAACATGATAAGTCAACTAGGAGTGGGGGGGGTGAATCAGTTGTATAAAATTTCTTTCATTTTATAAGAAGATTACTTATTAATCAATAAATCATGCCTTTAACATTTAACTTGCAGTAATACATTTAACCAATAAATATACAATCACATAAATAAAATAGTGACATAGTGATTTTTCATGAGGAAACCCAAAAGGGAAAAACCTCTTCTTCTTATGAATGAAAAGAAAGCTCCAACTCCTCTTTACATTCTTATTTTATTTGAGCTACAACCCACATGAGGATGCTACCTCTGTTTCTTCAGCACCTACTGAATGGAAGATACAACTCCTAGATGTACAAGCACCAACTTGTACAGGAGACTTTTACAGTCTCCCCTTGCTCCTCCCTACCACTCTGAAATCATTCTCTGTCACTAAGAACCTGCAAACCAACTCTTTATCTTCTCTGTCAAAGATTAAGCATTCAAATCCTCTCTGCACAATTCATTCTTGACCAGACCACTTAGATTTATCAATCTATGTATGTGTCTTCCCTCCTCTGTCTTTTCTCTTCCTCAAATTTTACAGAGCCATATATCTCCCATAATCCCCCTTTTTTTTTGTTTTCTTGCAAAATTCACTTTAGATATCTTCCTGTATCATCAACGCATACAATCGAACCCTTAGGCTTCAAATAATCAGTTACAATAAATAAATAACTTCCTTATAGTAATTCTTATTGGCCAAGGCATCAAGACGAACAATATCTACATGATCAGTTTAAACATTTAACTAGCACCGTTCAATGAACATACATATGTTTTAATTTTTCAACACGGAATAACTCTTGAGCGCTTTGGCAAACCACTTTTGCTAACCCATATGTCCATTGGCTGTGACCACAGGTTAATCGAAATGCATTTCACATTTCAGCAATTCGACAATCCTGTGTTGAAGAGTCTTGACACTTCAAGTTATGAAACACCGAAATAGAGCTTAGCTTCGTGCTAGCTCCTCCCTCTCACATGACCATCGGTGGTAATCACTGCCTACACCAAAAAGGTATTTCAACATTTCGCATTTCGGTGTTTCGACATTTCTTGTGATGAAGTGTTTCAATACTCCAAGTCACGAACCCCGAAATTTTTGGCGTTTCGCATTTCGGCTTTTCGGCATTTCGCATTTCGACGTTTCATCATTTCTATGATGAAGTGTTTCGACACTCCAAGTCACGAACCCTGAAATGATTTGACGACTTCACATTTGATCTGGTGGACATAGATCGAATGGTTCTCGTTAACTTCTCGAGGACAAATCAACGGTCATATACAACTCTTATATTACTCCTCCAATGCTTAATCCAACATATATGACTTAATCATTCATCGAGATGAATGGCTATCGTGGTTTCGGTATTTTGACATTCGGGACTTCGTGATGTTGAAGTTTTTGCTTATCATGCAAAAATCCTGAAATAGAAACTCCCAGAATCCTGGAATAGAAACTCCCGAAATCATGTGACGTGTGTCCCTTTTAGTATTTTAGCATTTGGATTTTCACATTTCGACATTTCACGAGTTGGAATGCTATCGCATTTCCTTCCTTTGACTTCTAAATTCCCGATATCCACTTTTCTCCGATCGATGGTCCCATGACCTTTCATGATTAGACGATCCTGATCTCATTGGGACTTTGCGTTTTGCGATTTCGCGTATCGCGATGTCGAAGGTTCTCTCAACTTGCAACCTCTGAATTCCCGAATTCTGAAGGAACTCTCAACGAACCACTGTCCAGCTTCAATCTCATTGGGACTTCGCGTTTCGCGATTTCGCATATCACGATGTCGAAGGTTCTCTCAACTTGCAACCTCCAAATTCCCGAATTCTGAAGGAACTCTCAACGAACCACCATGCAGCTTCAAGTTTGACATTAATGACAAAACTTGTGCAAACTAACCAACAAACTCCCCCTTTAGCATTGATGGAAAAATTTAAAGCTCTTCTCCCCCTTTTGACATCTATGGCAAAGGAATCAACCATACTCCCCCTGAGCAAATACAAACCACTTGCAAAGATGTATCATTTCAGCAACAACTCCTCCTATCAATAATAGTCAATAAAACCTGTGCAGTCTGATTTTATAATGAATCCCATGCAATCTTTGAAAATGAAATGAAATTACAGAGGGTAAACCCCCAACTGATCCCTGAGACTTTCAAATTGCATTTTAGATAAATTTTAGTAAATACATCTGCTATCTGATCCTTTGTGCCAACATATTCCACTTTAATAAGTTTAGACATAACCTGCTCTCTTAGAAAATTAAATTTAATGGGAATATGCTTTTTTTTTTAATGCATAACATGATTTTTAGAAATACTAATTGCACTGGTATTATCACAGAAGATAGGTATAGGTTCATCATAATGAATATATATATATATATATCTTCCAGCATCTGTTTCATCCATATAACTTGAGTGCAACAAGTTGTAGTTGCTATGTATTCTTCTTCAATAGTAGACATAGACACTGTTGATTGTTTTTTACTTGACCAACTTACAAGACATCCTCCAAGAAAAAATGTTGCTCCACTAGTACTCTTCCTATCATCAACACAACTTGCCCAATCAACATCAGTGAAATCATATAAATCAAGATGATTACCTATAGGATACCACAAACCATACTCTACTGTCCCCTTAAGATATCTGAAAATTCTTTTGACTGCAAGTAGATGAGAAGTTTTTGGTGAAGCCTAAAACCTGCCAACTTGACAAAATGCATGCATAATATCAGGTCTTGTAGTTGTAGCATAAACAAGACTACCAATCATAGATCTGTATACTGTCTGATCAACATCTTTAGTATCATCAAACTTACTTAATTTATAGCCAGTAACCATGGGAGTGCCAACTGGTTTAGACTCTTCCATCTGAAATTTCTTAAGCATTTCATTGATATACTTGGTTTCAAAAATGGAAATACCTTTATCAGATTGAGTAATTTGCAAGCCTAAGAAAAAATTCATTTCTCCTAGCATGGACATCTCAAACTCTTTCTGCATACTTTCAACAAACTGTTTACTGAGCCTATTATCATCACTACCAAAAATTATATCATCTACATATATCGT